>JASANG010000693.1:0-281935 GCA_030248215.1 Enoplolaimus lenunculus | reverse complement strand
CCGTACGGCGCTGTCCGTCACCCGTACGGCGCTGTGCGTCACCCGTACGGCGCTGCCCGTCACTCGTATGCTGCCGACCATTTTATAGAAATACTGATTAAACTGTTAATAATTTAGCTTCACCATCCGATTTTTGCATATGTTACGAAAACATGCCACAGAAAACGTTGTGGATAGCACATACTCGCAGTTGGTGATAGGTCTTGGAACTTTCGAATCAGTGAATGATGAGATACAAAATTTAGCACGTTTCTTGCATTCGATTTGTTAGCTGACATATGTGTCAGTTTTGAAATCTGCAATTGCACAAGTTCGTCAGTTTGAAAGCCTATCGCTAACTAGGTGTTAGATATGCGTTCGAGAATATGGTCCAAGTCAAACAGACGTTCGTTTCCGAAACGAAGGTTTTCGTTGGTCCATTTATGGCCTGTACAATAATTTACTGAACGAATCAAATACCATCAATTTGAAGAAATTAACCAATCAAATAACAAAAAATTTAAACAAATTAACCAATCAGATACGATAAAATTGAACAAATCAACCAATCAGATACAGTGAGTTTGACGAAATTGAATTATTAAAAAAAGTTTAAAATATATTTTCAGGTCAGTTAGAAATGGATAAATTCACCGCGGTCAACGATCAAATCTCACTGTTGCAAGTGTTGCTCTCGAAAACTGCACAACTCAAACCTGACTCAATCGAGTTCGGGTTACTCAAAATCATTGCCTTCACTTCAACTGGTAAGTTGTCAGTCAACGTAAGATCGGTCGAAAACATCAAACTTTCTTGTAGCAGCTCAAAATCAGCTCAGGCGCGGGTTCGTTCGAACACTGAAGCTCACGGAGTATTGGCGTTCGCGGATACGGACGCTCTGCCATTGCGCCACAATCCTTTACCAGGTCTTTAACAGTTTTCAACATCGACTATATATGTTAGCATAAATGCTTTAGGCAAACAAATAATACAGAGTTGAATGAAACTATGACGTTTTAGAAATACGTAGTTTAACGAAACGATGACGTTTTAGAAATACGTAATTGAATGAAACTATGACGTTTTAGAAATACGTAGTTGAACGAAACTATGACGTTTTAGAATCTGCTAAAATTAGTCGCTCGACAAACTGTCGGCCAACAGTGTCCTAAAGCGTGGGAAAAATCGAAGCATAATCCAAATCGTAATCCTAGTCCTAAGCGTAAGCATAAGCATAATGATATGCCACGAATTATGAAGTCGATGACATTTAGGATTACAAGTTGTCGAGCGACGAGTTGTCGAGGAACGTATATTTTCGTTCTTCAATCGCTCGTAATATTGCCTATCCTCCTAAACCTTAAGTTGTTGTATACGCGTATAAGGGTAAAGTATTTTCAGATTCGTTAAAATCACTGTCATCCACTTCTACAAATCGCTTAAATTCACTACAGTCCGCAGCTTACAACGAGCTTTATCAACACATTTGCAACAAATATTGCAGTCACCGCGCACAGCATTCAACAACAACAACAACAACAACAACAACAACAACAACAACAAACACACTTGCAAACACGCAAGCAAACAACAAACATAATCAGGAAAAACAGAATGCAAGGCAACAGCAACGTCAACATAGCGGCCAACAAACGCAATCAAATATTGGTGAAATACAAGAATCAACTTGCGATAAAGAACAACCTGTTGTGTCGACTACTGATTCTCTTTCGATAAGTACAATGGTGAACGCAGCTGGAGCGGAAATGCAACGAGGACAACAACAACAACAACAACAACAGCAACAACAACAACAACAACAACAACAACAACAACAACAACAACAACAACAACAACAACAACAACAACAACAACAACAACAACAACAACAACAACGTCAGCAGCAGCATCGACCAAATCTTTCATCAGCGACAAACAAACAAACCATTAAACAAACAGACACTGAAGATACAGCAGCAGCAACAAGTGGTGGCAACAAAGAGGAAGAGAAACAAAACTTACAACAACAAGCGACCCACAATGCGAGCGACGAACAACCGATTGCAGAGACAGCAACAACGGAATCAACTGGAGACGAGTCACGAGCAATCATCCACCGATACACGTCGATGCTGTTGCTGTTGCCTTGTGTTCGGTCGTTCTCTCGTCGCACACTTGTCGAGTTGTTCTTCGCTGGGCTAATCGGATCAGTAGAAATTGAAAATGTCATTCCCTACATATTAAAAATGGACGTTTCTCAAGTATTTTCATCACCAGACGCTGGAAGCAATGAAAAACAAGACGAACCGCACAAACAGGCGACCGACAACCAACCGTTCGACTCCGAAGGGACAGACAACCAACTGTTAGGGTGCAGCAGCACAGATATGGAAAGGAATCAAAGCCAACAAGAGGTACAGTTGAGAGTAGGGTGTCGACCGTCAGGCAACATAGCTCCAGAAGATGAAACAGCCGTTGATAGTACAACCAGCTGCGACACAGAAGATCTACCAGGACTAAATCAAGTTCCCAGCCAAAATGAACCAGTTGAGTTGAACGCGACGTTGAAAAACTCAACCGTGTGCCTTGATTATTGCTGTGACAGTGAGCCTATGCATGTGGAAGACGACTGTGTTTCTGTTAGTAATCCTGTCTCCGCGTGCGCTACCAGTGGCCAGCGGTGTTGTGTTGTTAATTCGCCGGTTGTAAGCTAACTTAACTCACAAGCCAGGCTTTTCAAAGTGGCTTAGCATCTATTACCAGTTAATAATAGGTTTTCAAACCAGCGAATAGCAGCTTCAGTTGTGGTTCTCAAAATAAATCTGTAGTACAGAAGTCGAACAAATTGAACGCAAAACGTGAGCTAAAGTTTGAAGCTCATCATTCATTCGTTCGATCGTTGGAAGACCAATCATCAAACTGATGGTAGTTGCTAGACACATTTGAGAATATAGTCAGTAATGTTAAAATTTGAAGTTTTTTATTGAAAATTAATTCATGTTAAGATGTTAAATTTGAAATGTTTTTTGAAAATTTATTAATTTTAACATTTTGAATTAAAATTCTGGGAAGTCCGCAGAAAATAATATTTTGGGTCGCGCCGAATAATTTTAGGATGCTCTACAAGTGCAATTCAAGATTGTTTACATTTAGACCGAGTTTATCTGGGGGGTACCAGCCAGATTTTTGGGTACACGCCCCTCAAATGCACGCCGTTTGGACGCCGTGGTTCAAAGTGTGTTTGAAAATTTGGCTATTTTAGGATATTAAAATTGTAGATTTTTTGAAAATTTAACCATTTTTAGACTAAGTTTATAAGCTTTTTCGAGAAAATTTGCTAATTTCAACGTAAGTTGAAGTTTGATTTTTTTATTTTTACACTCATATTCTCAACTGCGCATAGCACCTATCTCCAGCTGGCTCTTAAGTTTTCATTGTGACGAATTGCTGTAATTTTGAAACCCAAAATTGGCACAAGAGTAGGACCAATTCAAAAACAAAAAAATGTGCCTTAATAAAAATCTCAGCATTCGCTGATTCGGAAGTTACAAGACCTATCATCAACTGGTGATAAGTGCTATAAGCATTTGAATATACTGGCTTAAATTTAAGACCCAATTTTATTATATAATGAAAATGGCCAATGCTACTTTTACGGGCTTAACAGCAGATTAAGCGTATTACTAAGCCTAAGCGTTGCAAACGTGTGTTCCTAAGCCTAAGCAAAAAATGTAATCAAGATTCTAAACCTACTCTTTTATAGACCCGTCAGAAACTTGGACGCCCCTAAAAGTAACATGGGCCATAAAAATTATTCAGTGATTAACTGGTGTTTAAAAATTAAGTTTACCTCTTTTATGTACCGAATTAATTTCTACAACTCCAAACAACAGTACGTGTAAACTTTCGAACTCTGCTAATCGCAGTGGTCACAACTGTTACCAGGTGTTCATGAAGGCTAAAATTTGGCCAACTAAAAGCCTAAACTGGTAATTTTTAAGTTTATCAATATTATACCGTATTTTTCTTGATCTGGTTAGATAAATAATTAACCTATTGGTCTGGTTTATTGTGTTAGAGGCTCGATCTATTGTGAAGTTTTGGGTGTACATATATTTGTGCTAATTTTAGTTATACATGTGTTATTCATAGTTCAGATGAATTGCGGTATTTCTATGCAAATATATCTATAACAATTAAGATAACAGCGTAGGAGTGAGTTTTTTTTTTCATTTCGAAAAGTATGTCTATATAATTAACGCTGGAATGCTCCACATACGTATTTGGGCAACTGTTCAGCAATTAACTTTGTTTACAATATTGTCTTCGAACACAAACGTGACTAGTCTGTGAAACGAAAATTTGTATGAGGTTGTTGTACATTTGCTAACTTTTGTGCATTGCGCAAAGCAGGCTGACTGCTATATTTCAATGAAATGCTGTAAACGATAGAACATTACATACGGCAGAAAATGGTTGCTGTAAATCATTTAAAAGTGTATATTTTTTCACAGTTTCAAACAAATTTTAGTGATATAAAGTATGTACTAAGCCTAAAACTAACAGTAAATCGTCCAAAAACTACTTAGACTGCAAATTACCTGAGCTATTAATAACCATATATTATAGTATTTAGTGATCTTCAGTACTGTATATATTACCGTAATCCCCTACATATGTAATTTGTCAAATGACTAATTTACACCCCAACCCCTTGAACAAACAGGGTAACTCTTCGATGACCCCACTTTAAATTCCACTGAGTTGATTAATTTATTCAGAGAATTAATTAGTTATTTTTAGTTATTTCTGAGTTAATAACAGTAAACAGTAAACTCACTCTGAGCAAATTTAATTCCGGGTGAGTTGATTAATTGACTCAGAACAATTTTAATCAATTTATGATTCTGAGTGCTGAAAGCTCTAAAACAGAAGTCTGAAATTCCTGTCATTCTGAATTAAAACCAATTTATTGAAGTTTATAGTGTGTTCAAACGCAATAAAGCCCCCTAACCTCGGTGAATTTATACGATCAGTCGAATTTAAATTTGAAATTTGGTCCGAAATTTGACTAATATTAAAAGTAACCAATTAAAATTAATATAATTCACAACATTTAATTTGAACTTTTGGACGGAAATCTGGTACACCACTGAGGAAATGTTTTTCATAGGCATCTTTTTTGATTATTTCTGTTTCATCCTAAGAAAAAGCACCTAAAATGACATTTTAAATTTGTCTCAAATTATTCTGATAATCGCTGCATTCCAAAGTTACAAAAACTGGTAAATTTTAATAAAGACCAGGTATGAACATTGAACAAATATACTTGGGCCCTGAGTTCGTTTTTATCCAATCGTATTTGAAAGACTTGGGCTCCTGGAGCCAATCCTGATCTGAGTACTGTAGTGTTTCGAATAAGAGGTGGATTGCAAGAGTGGTTCCGCGTTTTGAGTCTCAATCAATAGAAGTTTGTATCCTAATTAGGGTCCGTTAATGGTTCGAAAGTGTAAGTCATAATTAGAGTCCGTAAAAGAGACTAAAGCAGAAGATTGACCCAGGCTGTTCAAGTATGTAATAAATATTGTATCAACCCGCATAAGCTGTATTAAATCTAGAAAACATCATTAACGGAAATTGCAATCCACAAAAATGCTTCGGATCAAATCAGTTCTGTCCAAGGAAAGATTATGAAATACAATTGTGCTGGGTCCTACTAACAAAGGATTAATTTACAACAAATAACAGTCAGTAACCGAATAACTCGAGGGTACCCGCTCGCTGGAGCGGCAAAATAAATATCAGTCCCCTGTCTTATTCGGGTCACTACAGTATGCAAATAGTCAATATTTATGCTTACAGTTCTTTTTTTCCTTTGTTTAATGAAAAATGTACACAAGTTACTAATATGTTTACTGTTATCTCTTATATTATTTCACGTTTTAGCGGTGTTGTACACTTGTTTTTTTATATTATTTGCTTTTATTTTAAAATTTCTCATTTTATTGTCTTTTTGTTTGGGTTCAAAATTCATTATTAGATTCTAAGCATAGAAAACACACATTGGAATGATTTTTAATGTCCAAAGTTACGTATCGTCGGCGTTCCTCTATATTATAGAATAATTTAGTATCCGATAAAATAAAAAAATTGCTAAAATTGCATAATTGCAGTAAAATTGCATAATTGCAATAAAATTGTATAATTGCAATTCGTAAGTCACAGTCTACATCGCTTAGGTTTAGGCTTAGGCTTAAAAAATCTACTTTTTTTGTGTATTTGCTTTGATTGTCATGATTTATGCATATATTTCGGTTTGATATTTGTGTTATTGTTTACATGTGTTTAAAATTTGCTGATGTTTAATCTGTGATTTATTTCGCAGCATATATTTTTGCAATAAACTTGCATCAACGTTTGCACCAACTACAATCGAGAATTAAATTTTTTTAAAAAGTATTAACTTTCACTCAAATTCTTTCATCCTAAGCAGGATCACAAAATATAATCAAATGTTGTGTTTGGTTTGGTCTAACAATCAAAATCGTTTAGGTTAATGGTTTAGGCTTAGGTTTAGTGTTATATCATTGCTAATATACATATATATATATGTATGTATATGTATATGTATTTGTATATATATATTTATATATATATAGATTGTTTAGGACGAAGAATTCGAAAGAATGGTAGCAATAAGGCAACCGTAGGGATGTGGTAAATACCTGTGCATAAATGTGTGCAAATATTCGTTGTTTTAACTGGTTAAAAATAAAGTTTATCGCGTTTTAATTGGATGAATCTTTATCGAATAAAATGAAGCAAAATTAATTGTTTTGATTTGCTTTGAGCGAATCAAAAGTAATATTTGGATCTGCCATATTTGGTCATTGTATGGAACAGGGCCGTAACGGTATTACAAGCATATTTCTAAGCGTAAGCCTATGCCCATGGTAAAAAAACTTTGTAAAAGCTTAACCTTACAGTTTTGCAGTCTCGTGGAAACTTATGCAATCCCTGACCTTTACATGGGCCCTATTTTTCACTGTTAAAGCTAGTGATGGTTATCGGATATATTTTCATATCTGGATATCCGGCAATTTTTACTGGATGTTTATCCGAATATCCTGATATTCCAAATTAAATTTTCTATTTCGGTTATCCGAAACTCGATTTTGGGTTTTTTGCGTTTCCGATGATCGCGTTTCGTTTTACTTTTGTCACAATTTTCAGGAAAGAATTTCCGAAATTTCACAGAAAAGTATAGTAGTAAAACCAAACAACTTCACAACAATTGCAGATATTGACTAACATTTAGTACCTAATTTCGCCTGACATCCGGCTCCGGCAGGTTTCGTTGGCCTCCGGCTCCGGCTACGGTACTTTACACCTCCGGTTGCACCCTGGAGCTCATGAATTACAGGTCATGGGAAATTCAAATGTGTCCTTTACAGATTGCCAGATTTGCAAGCTAGCCATCTACTAATTAGCATCGCACTAAGTTAGACTTGGCGTCTTATATAACTAAAAGCGATCAGAATTTAAAATTACGCCCAGTATGTAATCTCGCGACGCGACTTGGTATATGTATATAACTAGATTTTGTTTCTTGCAAAGCTAATAAATTTCGTTCTTGACGGTGCGTATTTGATGTAAAATAGTCACTGGTCTAGTTTTGAGACAATTTAAAAATACGAAATTGTTATTCTGATAAATGTCAAGCTAAACTGAAGTTTTTTAATTTTGGCATGTTTTAAAAAAATCAAAATTTTAAATCATCATGCAATTATGCAGGAATGTCTTCAATATTTTAACTCTTGTTTCAATGTAAAGCTTGGCTTCGTCATCTACAGCTGCTTTAATGGTGAAACAATAGAAGTTATTTCAAAATTTTTTTACACAATAGCATTTAAGATATCGATTTGACATTCGGATGCCAGATATCCAGATACAAGTTTCTTTCCGGTGACATATCCGGATATTTTTCATATCCGAATATCCGGTGCCCATCCATAGTTAAAACAAGAATAAATCATGTCGTGCCATAGACAAAAAATCCAATGTAAAGAACAGGGGTGGAACAGTACTATAAGCTTATTCCTGAACCTAAGCCTAAACCTAAGCCAAGCACAATAGCATAAAGCTTAAGCTTACTCTATTACAGTGCCGCAGAAAAGCGTTCCGCCGTTGATCTTTACATGTACCGACAAAAGTTCGCAACTGCGAAACAAACGCCTATTCTGTATAATACGAAATTTTAGGCTCACGTTGTATATTTTTTTCTACTCAATTATTGTGGGGGTGGCATAATTTCCGAAAGTTACAATTTCGTATGCTTAAAATTTTGAATTTTAAAAATATTATAACCACGCCTACATTCAGGCAACAACCAAAGGTTTGCCTCCGGCTCCGGCAGAAAATCGACTTCCCGTTCCGGTGGATTTTTTACCGGAGGTTCCTGCAATTTCGGTATTTTTAAAATTGATGCTTTTCAAACTTGCTTGTTTGAGGTAATGGTGAAAGGTTTATTCAAAGAAATTTCTCAAAAAGGCAGCTAAAGAACTAATTTTCCAACAACAATTTTCTGATTTTTGCTAAAATTTGCAAATTTACTATCGTTTTTACAGGACAGGGGCGGAAACGCATTATATAAGCATATTCCTCAGCCTAACCCTAAGCCTAAGCATACTGTACTGTAGTCCCACAAAAAACGTTCCGTCCCTGATCTCTGCATGGGTCGTTTTTAATACCTAATTTTGGTTCTCCCTTCATCTACGACTCCAGCAAAGTTTGTTGACTTCCGGTTCTGGCATTTTTCACCTCCGGTTGCACACTGCTAATATTGTATATAGCTCATATTTGAATATGTTTTATATAATACAGTATACTACAATGTCTTATGCTATCTCGTAGGCATAAACGTCACATTCGCTGGTGAAAATGCTGCCAAAATTTCGGCCAATGTTACTTTAAGGTGCGTAACAGTAGATTAAGCGTATTCCTAAGCGTAAGCCTAAGCCTAAGCCTAAGCAATAAAATGTAGTCTAGAATCTAAACCTACTGTTTTATAAACCCACCAGAAACCTGGACTCCCATTAAAGTAGCATGGGCCAAAATTTCAGCAAACCTGCATACTCTTGTTAATACCATTCACTCCTGCGGTTAATTAAACATTGTACACCACTCTGTTAACAATACGACCGTTGTGTCAATATAATGACACCAGGAGAGTCTTTTTGCCTTTTTTGCAATTACGTCCCACCAAATCGTTGACGGGTGGATCAAGACTCATTTTCACCGTTAAATAATGCAACAATCTTGTTCCGGATTGGAAACCATAGATAGCATTGATTGGCCAATGTATAAAACAGCTAATAACTGTAGTAAACGAATATTTCTGAACCTAATCAAATTAGTCTAAAGCTTAAGCTTACTCTATTGCAATTCCATCAAAAAACGTTCCGCTCCTGATCTTTACCATTGTATCTTTCTTTATACGGTGCAAAATTCACCGTTAACACTCCGACACCATTCGTGATTAACGTATAAGTAGAGGCAAGTGCGTGCATTTCACCTGTTCCCAAATTGCACAGCAAGACTCTTTGTGTATTAGAAATCAGCAGAGGGTTAAAAACTTGCGTTTATACCCCTTATCGAAAACATTACTGGATGTATTAGGGTGATTTTACTTTATCCGAGCTGGCTACTGGCCTGAACCAGCATTATTAACCTGTGAAGCGTGAAAAAACTTGGACGTGGTGTGTTAAAATAGTATTAAGAATAAACGGCTGTTCATTATATGAGCCGTGGTATAAGAATTATTGTAGCTTACGTAATGGCTAGGCTTCTGAAATGTCTTTTAAATACGGTTTCGTACAAACATTAATTTATGCAATTTATCGTTTTTAAAAGCGTACTAAAATTAAGTAAATACTTAACTTTTACTCTCCAAGTTTCGTGAATTACACAGAGTAGGGGGTGCGCTATACTTTAATGTGCCGGACGTCGCCGCGTGATGCCGCACTCCGCTATGAGTTGCTAACAAAAATATAAACAAGACGTCTTTGGTAGCGAACGGCAGCGTCCGACGGCGTGCGGTGACTATAGCGCAACCCTGACAGTTTTGGCATAAGTACTATTCTTGGTTTAACCCTTTCTCACATGGATATTTTCTGTTTCCCCCGAGACCTACTTTTATGCTAGGATTCGAACTCCAGTGACTGGAGTGGGAGGCGTATACCATCACCACTCAGCTATAGGAGCTTGACGCTCCAGTCCGCGGGGGCTCCACGTCTTGTGGTGATTTAATACTATGTATACGTGTTGCAATTGTTAAACACGGTGCGATATATACTATTTAACGTATAAACACTGCACTAATTTGCCTATAGGCAACTCAATGTGAGAAGGGTTAACTGTGATTGTAGATTCATGGAACCTTTTTAGTATAAAGCAAATCTATTATTTCCTGGTTCTGGCACTGACTCATAATTTGCTATATTTCGTCTTTGTCCAAAAAGTTAAGTATTTACTCTAAGTCACTGACTTATGCAAGTACATAAGTAAAATCAAGTAAATATTTTTTAAGTAACATTTAAAAAATGCAGCCAATACCTGTTATCCAATCACACTCAAGAGGATTGCTACGTATATAAATTTAGGTACGTTTGGTTTGTTTCTGACGTCTAAACGGTTTGTTATCTTCAAACGCTTCAAAGCCTCGCTCGGGTCCGTAGCCAAGGGGGGGGGCAAAGAGGCTCAGCCCCAGGAAAAATGTTGCCTCCCCCTAGAAAATTTTCAACCTTGCTTGTAAGTGATTGCAAACCATTGTATGCCCCTCCTGAAAAATTTTTGAACCCCCCAGCACGGTGAGCTGGCTACGGGCCTGGCTTTGCTTCATCATAACAGATTTTTATCTGATTAGTAATTTTGGTCTACGACATATACACCAGCAGCATTCATGTTGGAAATATGATCCACGTTGAACCGACGGGAAATGCCGGACCACGTAGCTCACTGGTAAAATTCCGGTCTCCATATATAGCATAAGTCGAAAACATCTTATCTACCAGATAAACATTTTGTGGTCTGACCGAATTTTATAATCTAAAAGGCGCCCATAATATAGTTTAATGCGTTCGGTTAAAGTTTCTTAAAGCTTACAATAATTAGATTATTTGTAGGCAGCACTAAATTTAGCACATTTTGTTCACATGCAATAACGCATGCTATTTTGAACAGAATAAACTTTAACGGTTCCCCGGGTACCTTTTGAGTTAAACGTTTTTACCAGTTTCCTTGTTTCATTTATCAACCCTATTTTTGTACCATTTTACCACAATATATTTCATTCGATTTGTGGGTTTCCCAAATTTTTTTGTTTAAAACGAAACATATATAAGTAAATCACTGCTGGTGTCAAATGAGTTACATATATATACACATATACACATATATACATACATATACACATATATACACATACTGGGTTTTGAAACCTGCCATATTTTCTCTGCGGGGCCAAATTGTATCGGCACCAAAAGTTAAGCTTAAATACAGGCCAGAAACTTTAATATTGGGAGCCCCTGTTTCGGTTTTCAACTAAGTTGTACACGGCAAAAGTTTGAGTTTGGCCAAAATACACTCACAAATTGAATCAGGTACAGAAATAAACCTCAAAAGCCAACAGTGCAACCCGTAATAGGCAAAACTGGTGCAACAAAACATTAAATGCAGTTTGCAAACACGAAATTGCATTTAACTTGCACTGCATTAAACTTGCACATTGAACCGTGCAGTTTTGTATAAGTGATCGCACAATGCAATTGCAATTGCTGTTTTTTGGTGCGTTGCGTGTGATTGTTGCAAATTATAAAATTTTTTGACTGCAAGGTGTACGCTGTACGTTGTAGCCTAGTGGATATTTAAGCTATTTTCGCTACCAAGAACTCGATCCTATAGCACTTTTGTAGAGGTTTACAAACTGTTATTTGGTAAAGTTTAGCTGGCTCTTTTTTGATGTTATTTGTTCAATGGTTGATTCGCTGACGAAATATCTGGTTTGTTGAATCATATACGACTTTAACCAGGGTACGGGTTTATTGTAGTCCTTCCTGTATTGGGAATATAGTTCCTTTATCGGTTAATGGTATTAAATTTTTTGGGTAACTCTTAAATTTGCACCTGTGCCTGAGAGTGATTGTTAAGGTCTTTGACGTTTAAAGTGAATTTTTTTGGTTATTTTATGATTAACTCACTCTATTTCTATATAAAGGATAGCGGAGTTTTCTGCTCAGAAAATTTGTTTCCTCGCATTTTTTTCTTTGTTAGCAGATTTAGAAATGATTTGGCCCGGGGGTGAAGATTTGGAAAAAATGCAAACGCTGTCGCCCTGGGTACCACCTGTTTAAGAGGAGCATTTTACTCAAATTTGGGCCTAAAATTTGGTCAAGGGTCGGTATTATAGGTCCAAAAATTTTCTCGCCATCTTTTTAACCTTTGTATTTAAATATTTCATCAATGCCGCAGAATATCTACATACGAAATTAATTGCATTGAAATTTCAAGATACCTGCTTTCTTAAATTTTCAAGACATAAATATCTGAAATTTCAGACATTCATGGCGTTAAACAGATCAGAAAATCGTTTCTGAAATGGATAAAACTAAATTTTTTTATGTTAAAAAATTACTGTTGCCAACTTTATAAAACATAAATTTCTTCGTTTCAAGAAATATTTGTCTTTTATTTAAGAATTAATTTTCTGATTTTTATGTACGTAAAAATTTGTTTCGTTTATATTCTTAAGAGTGTATATAAATAATCAAACTTCAAGGATATTTCGGGTTGAGCTCAGGCTCCCCCCAACCTAAGTTTACGTCTTGTAGGTATCTTAGGTTGTAAAATTTGGGTTTTTGGTTGAGCTTTACCCACCTTTGTCATGTATTTCAGGCGTAATTGTCTCATATTTCAGAAAATTTGTCTTATATTTTAGAAATATTTGTCTTTTGACTCAGTCGGTGTAGTCAGGAAACGCCTATTTCCGAGAGAGTCAATTTGACTTCCCATTGTTTACAGTGCACCCACTGTTTAGAATTTATGAACGTTGACGGTTAAATTGTACAGTACTGACATATCGAAGAGTCTGTTTTGAAATTTGTGTTATTTGGCGTCGACAAATTTGGAAGAAATGGTAAACAATGTTTGCCAAACGAAACAATCACTTTTCGGTGGTTTAAACTGACCTGATCCACGAATCCCAAAAACCCAAAAACCCTAGGTTCCAAATGACTTTTTCTATTCCTGTCATCCAGTTTCAATTTTAAACACAGAACATCGATAAAACAATTGACGGAGTGTATCACAGAATGTGTACAAATAGTTTGAGCTAAAAATGACAATTCTTCTATATACACTGCAAAAAATGGTGAGTCAAATTGGTTCTCTCCGAAATACGCTCCATGCAACTACACATACTGAGTCAAATTTGACTCAGCCACAGTCAAACGTTCTGTTCAGTGAATCAAACTTGACTCCGGTGGAGTCGAATTTTGACTCAATTTGCGTTGTCGCGAAAAGCCTGTTTCGGAGAGAATCAATTTGACTCACTATTTTTTGCAGTGTAGTACTAAATGTGTTTTGCAAGAAATTTCACCTGTTTTGCCTAATATCTGACACAAAATGAGGTTAACGAAACGCTGAAAAACACTACGGAAATAAAGGGAAATGCTTACAGGTTTCATGTGCATGAATTATACCATATTGTAATCCTTAAATAATGCATGAACATTGCATGTCAGCTGGTTCGCGGCGCCGGAGTAAAAAGTTGAAAATTACTCACAAACTCAAATGAGAAAGTTTTCTAACTGGTACCGAAAAGTGAGTCCGTATCCAAGGGAAAAGGGGACTACCCTGGAAAAAATTTGACCCTGTCTAGAAAATTTTCAACCACGCTTGTAAGTCATTGAAAACTCTTGTATGGCCCTTCATGAAAATTTATATATCACCCCTAGCAAGGTGAGCTGACTACGAACCTGCTGAAAAGTTATTTTAGGAAAAATTCAGCTCGGCACAGAACAGGAGTAATCATGTAGGGTAATGTTTGGGCCTCTACCGACAAAAATTCTAACCTCACCCCTGAATTTAGCAGATGGACTATAGTTAAATTCAAAATTGTATCATATAGCATTCCTTCTTAAACGTGCCGTCTCTTTCCAACCATATTTATTGCACCTAAGCATTGTTTTAAAGGCTGTTCGCCTTGTGCATAGAACTGTGGTCGAAATTTGTTTAATTTTTCGACCCCTGTACAGATCAGGAGCGGACCGTTTTTCTGTGGCATTGCTAAAGGCTAAGCTTAAGCTTATATTAATTTTTTTGCTTAGGCTTAGCCTTTGTTACACTGTACTCTTTTTACGCTGAGGTTTAGGATTATGCTTATACATACTACTATTACGCCTCTCATAGTAACATTGAGGGGCATATACGTGTTTTCGTTGACTTGCAAGCAAGGTTGATAGTTTTCTAGCAGGAGGAAAAAAATTTCCATGGAGGGGGCTGAGCCATTTGGCCCCCTCTTTGCTTATATAAATATTGTGAAATGAATAACTTTTAACGGCAAAGATTTCTACAGGAACTCGATGAAGTATATTTTCTCCTTGGTATATTGTCATCCAACAAAACAGCTGTTGTTTTGGCTTTTTTGTAAACTTGTTGCTAACTGCTGATAGATGCTACACACATTTGAAAATATACGCCTACAATTTCTATCATGAACGTACAAAGTATTTGGTTTTCACGTCAAAAGGGTTCCCCCTCATGGCTGACGTACAAACCAAACTGGCAACAAAGACCTCAATGTATGGTTCAAAATTAGGGACCTTTTCGGTTATTTTCCCCAGCCAGTTTGACCAAAAATGGTTGAATTTTGAACATTTTTGCATATTTAAGCTTCTCGTGATCTCTCGTGATCGTTTCACGCTTAAATTTGACTACGTAAACGCCGGCTGGGTGGGAAGATAACCAAAAATCCTAGAAGGTTAAATTTGACTACGTAAACGCCGGCTGGGGGGGAAGATAACCAAAAATCCCAAAAATTTGAACCCTAAAAAATTGCGTTTTCAAATTCGCGCATTTACTATTGTAAATCTTGCCAATGTTGCTTTTAGGGCCGTAACAGTAAATTAAGCGTATTCCTAAAGCCTAAGTCTAAGCGATGCAAAAGTATATTCCTAAGCGTACGTCTAAGCGTACGCCTAAGCCTAAGCCTAAGCAAAAAACTGTAGTCTAAAATGTAAGCCTACTGTTTCACAGACTCTCTAGACACAGAGACGGCCCTAAAACTAAAATGATCCGTAAATCTTGCAAACTATTTTAATTAAAAAAAAAACCGTTTAAGCATCTTGTGCTTACATCATCTGAACAATGCTAACACGGCTGTATAACGAATGCGTTTACAGTCGAAATTTGTATTTCAAGTTTTCTAGTATACTTGTTTAGTTGGCTGATTTTTGTGAAATATTCCACTAAGATACGCTCTAAAATGAGCAGTTTCTAGTGTTGCAAATGTAATATTTGCGGGTTTTAGTTCGTCTTTAGATCTCGATTGAGATTAGAACCGCTATGGCTGATGGACAGAATATGGATGTTCCTGGAAATTAATGAAAAGTCGCTTATTTTATAGATCTCAATGCGCTGAGTTGAACGGTGTCGGTTTTGTTTTACGGCCGTTGGGTTCCTGGTTCAAAAACTGTGGTTTTATCAAGTTTAACTTTTCACTAATAAACATATGCACAGATTACAAAATGACTTTAACGAATAAACATGGTAAAGGTTACATTTTACAAATATGGACGCTTTGTTTTAAGATCGATGCGGTGTTTGCGTTATCATTTCAGCGGTCATAACTTTTGAACCGTTCGTCTTGCAGCCATAGAATTTGTACCGTTGAACTCACAGTGCGTCGAGATCGGCCAATGTATACAACACGACCGGAACAGTAGTATAAGCATATTTCTAAGCCTAAGTCTAAGCCCAAGCCTAAGGATGAGCCTATTCCTAAGCCTAAGCCTAAGCCTAAGCCTAAGCCTAAGCCTAAGCCTAAGCCTAAGCCTAAGCCTAAGCCTAAGCCTAAGCCTAAGCCTAAGCCTAAGCCTAAGCCTAAGCCTAAGCCTAAGCCTAAGCCTAAGCCTAAACCTAAGCCTAAGCCTAAGCGTAAGAAAAAAAGATCGTCTAAAGCTGAAATTGACGATCCGGCTTTGTTGTATACACGGGACTCGGGATCTATATGATAGGTTGTTAGTCAGTTAATCCCTACAGGATCCACATTCCGTACCCATCATTGTACCAAAACTCAGTTACGTTGGAATCTGCAAATTGGCAGATATGCATACAGGTATAGCAATCTGCAACAAATGATTGAAATTTCGAACGTTTCATCCTCTGGCCGAAAGTTCCAATACTTATCACCAAGAGTGGATGATCCGTTAAACAAGAGTATGCAAAACGCCTTGTTTTGAATGGAACTAAATCTACCAGCACTCGTTGCGTTTTGGTCCTACCCCCCTCCCACATTTTGGGGGGTCAATTTTACGTTCATTACACGTGTATCCGCCAGCCAACACCGAAAATATAATCGAACCATTTTTCAGTATATGAAAACAGCACATGAATTTCAGCATCTATGAAAATTTTGATACCACCCCCTCCCCAAAATAAGAGGGGTAAACCAAAAATGCAACGCGCGCTGGGTACATTGTTTTCTACATAGAATGTAACCAGTTGCATACTCTTGTTAAAGAGTATCATGCACTATGGCATGATATTTAATGTCGAAAACCATGTAAAAGTCTAAAGGTTCAGGATTTTAGAGTTCCAATACCAAAGCTTCACCAAAAATATAATTTCCACCAATCATAATGCAGCAAAGTTTGCTTCATTTTTAATATCCGCCAATCAGAATTTGTTACGCCTCCAGTAATTGTACTGGCTGTCCTTGCAGTAATCAGCGCTTGGCATGTGCCTAGTTTCCAGGTAGTTTACTACGATCATCTTGTCTAAGCATTAAGATGCCTATCGCTAAACATTCTACCGTTGAACGATCAACAGAAACTAGAAGCTAAGAAAACTAGGCTCAAGTCTAATTCTAAAATGCTAACGTTTATGAGTTTCTTCAAGACGTGGTCTATGCATAGGCGAAAAGTTAAATAATTTTAATATTTAACATATTTGAGGCTCAGATAGAATACCAATTCGACACAGCATTATCCCACAGTCTGCACTGCAAAAAATGGTGAGTCAAATTGACTCTCTCCGAAATAGACTCTACGGGACTACACAAACTGAGTCAAATTCGACTCCGCCAGAGTCAAACATGCAACTCAGTGAATCGAATTTGACTCTGCCGGAGTCGAATTTTGACTCAATTTGTGTAGTCCCGTAGAGCCTATTTCGGAGAGAGTCAATTTGACTCACTATTTTTTGCTGTGTGGTAGCGCCTGTTTCAATGCTTATAACTTGGCCCACAGCGGAATATACAACAAGGAAATAAGAGGAATATATCCCGTCGAAATTTTTGAAAGAACTCGAAATAAAACACCTTACAGGCTGTAGAATAACGAGCAGATGTCAAAAAATATACTCGTTCGTTACGGTCGCTTGCGAAAACCATTTACCTGTGATTATCTCTTCCCGAAATGACATCCACATTCAATCTACCACCGTATTTTCATAAATATTTGTGGTTAGTGTATTATAGCATGAATTCCAGTGAATAATTTGCAACTGCAAAAACTTCAAAGCTGTTTTGTAACCAAACTTGTACATGCAAGTTGCACGTGTAAGTTTTTGTGGTAAAAACTTGGCCGTGTGAATAAAAGCTTTAACCCTTTCTCACAGGAATATTTTCTATTTGCCCTGAGACCTACTTTTAGGCCAGGATTCGAACTCCAGTGACTGGAGTGGGAGTCGTATACCATCACCACTCAGCTATAGGAGCTTGACGCTCGAGCCCGAGGGGGCTCTCACGTCTTGTGGTGATTTAGTACTATGTATACGTGTTGCGATTGTTATTATTTACCGTATATACACTGCGCTGAGTTGCCTATAGGCAACTCAATGTGAGAAGGGGTTGAGCTGCAAAACTGACGCAAAAGTGTCGACGATTACAACTGCAATCCATGTTAAATCCGGTGTCTGCAGCTCGATTATGATTGGCTAAACACATTTTACAGCTGAAAGACTTGGCTGGTGTGTGTCAATTGGCGCATCTGAATGACGATTCACCCTGCACCCTTATTTCCTAATAATTTTTTCATTTATCACTTTTGCAACTGTTTTGTAGTATCCATATTGTTTTCAGATTGGTTAATCAACTATCCATAATATAGATATAACCAAAAAAATAGGTTGCTAGTCGCGTCTAGCAAGTTTGGTTTATATCGTTGTTTCTGGCAAAACCTCTATACTGCCAAAAGTTTGCCTAAATACCGAAACGTTGGTGTTTAAAAATCTTGTTCGCCAATCATGGTTCGAGCAGACAAAGAAAATATTGGCGCACCTCCGGCCGTAAGCGACGGAGGACCGACAATGCAAGCGAAAGCTTCAGCCGGAGGTGTCAAAAAAGTTGGCCGATGGACCATTGATCAACTCCGGCAAACTGACGCGTATATCCCGTTGCAGAATGGAACCAATAAGTTCGATTCGCAAAAGGGGATGACTGGTTTCGGCCGGCCGCGTAACAATACGACCCCCATCAAAGCTGAATGCATTCAACCGTTGCCGGAAGAAATTGCACTCATGTCGCATCTGGAAGTCCGACTTCAGTCTGGCTCGAACAAGTTTGACTCACAAAAAGGGATGGTCAATTTCGGTACCGGACGTGACGTCTGTCGCGAGAGTGTCGGAGTACACCGTGATCCGGCAGACATCACGCCGTTGCCGGAAGACAAACTGCTCGCGTGCGAGGGAATGGTCCGATTTCAATCTGGTACCAATGAGTTCGACTCGCAAAAGGGCATGACGCTGATTGGTACAAATCGACGCGAAACGACAAAAATGAAAGATACCAAACATCCGGAATACTTGATCGACCAGTCCATGGATCAATCCGAAATTGGCGTTCAAATGGGCACAAACAAGTTTGCGTCACAAAAATTAATGCTTTCGTTCGGCACAAATCGACGCGAGCTGACAAAAATGTTGGATTCAAAACATCCTGACAAACCATGCGATCAACCGGATCAATCGGTACTTCCGTTACAGACCGGAACCAACAAATTTGCGTCGCAAAAGGGCATGACAGGTATTCTAGTTTTTTATGTTCAAATGGTCACGAATACGTTGTTGTTACTTTTGGAAGCTACGCCAATTTGTCGATCGACAACTTGTCGCATGACAGTTTCATAAATCTAAATCTTAGCATGATCGGTCCATGTAAACATTAGGGGCAGAACGTTTTCCTGTGGGACTGCAATAGAGTAAGCATAAGCTTTAGACTAATTGTTTTGCTTGGCTTCGGCTTAGGCTAAGGCCTAGGCTTAGGAATATGGTTATAGTACTGTACCTCCCTTGTTCTTTACATTGGATGCACGATTTTAAGTATAATGATAGGCGACGACTTTCGTAAAACCACATAACATAAACGTGCGTGATGGAACTGCACGGTCCGCTCGTCCCGTGTACAAAGTTTTGCCCTAAGTTAAGGACCACACCTGGAATACAAAATCTCCCCTCTTGCACTCGAGTCAAGCATGCTACCACTATACCATGTGGTCGATAACAACTTCATATTCCGGTATATGTACACATGTATGGCAATTTATGGTTTATACACATTTACCATGCACACATACCAACAATGCGGATTACATTTATAGATTAGGAACGGAACGTTTTTCTGCGAAACTGGTACAGAGTAAGCTGAAGCTTTAGACTAATTTTGGGATCAGGTTTAAGCTTAGGCTTAGTTATAAGATTATATTTACGCATTTCCATACACGCGGTCAGAAAATTTACCAAGCGAAAACAAATATAACGTTTCAGCCTTACAAATTTAATATAATTGCAATTTGACTTGTGACACGCTTCGCTAGAATGGGAAATTTTATAAACTAGTCTGCCAGCTTTACACAATGCGCAAAACTTAGCGAAAGCAACAAAAATTTCCATGCAAACTTTCCTTTCATTGAAGAAAGAACAATCACGTGTATTTTGTAAGAAATTATTGTAAACAAAGTAATGCTGGAAATTGGCCCAGAATACGTATGTGGGGCGTTCCAGCTTTAATATATAAATAAACGTAAAGTATCAGCTTTACAATTTAGTAGAATTGCATTTGACTTGTCGCTAAATTATAATTAAAATTAATTTGTTCAATTGATACTTACTTAAATTAAGAGTCCATCATCACTCTTAGCGACAAGAGTGTGCAATTACTTTGGTTTTGCATGGTAGAAAATGTACCAGCGCACGTTCTAATTTTGCCTGACCCCCACACAGATTAGGGTGCAGTAACCACTTGAACCGCACAATAAACATAGGCTTAAAGAATGTAATCGAAGCAACTTAAGATTGAATTGGAAACACTTGCACAATTTACCCATTTACCTCCCCCCACAGATAACGGAGGGTGGGCCAAATGCACAACGCCATTGTTTTGTACACAGAATGTATCCAGTTGCACACTCTTGTCATTATGCGCTTTTATGCTTATATCAACGTTTCTTTACAGGCATGGGCGCTTTCCGTTGGGAAACACTCAATCCGGTCAGCCCTGGACTCGATCGCCAGGAGCGCATTGGCCAAGGATTGATCCCGTATCAAATGGGTTCAAATTTGTACGACAGTCAAGTTGGCATGTGGGTGTTTGGTATGCCTCGAGATGTCAAGAGAACGACCGAAGTCGACTGCGAGTTGCCCCCGGAATCAACTGCGATCAGCGAAACGATCATTCGCTCGCAAGCCGGTTGGAATCGTGGCGATTCTCAAAAGGGTTACACCAGCTTTGGTGCCCCCCGAGACACAAAGGGCAAACACATCAAACGTCTGTGGGAGTTGGAGTTTCCGGAGGAGGCTGAAGCGCCTCGTTTGTAAAAAGGGTGTCGGTCACGGTGGGAGCAGAGCAAGACGTAATGAGTTGGGGTTAAGTTGAAAAAAATGATTTGTAAGGGGGAGCTGAGTTAACAAGGTTTATATCGTTTTTTAAATAAGGGTAGCTATGTAAATTTTTTAATCAAATTATTAATTAGCAATTTAAATATTTGAACTTCAACATTCTGACGTTAATTGATTTTTAGGAGGTAGGGATTAATTTAATATAACCAGTTATTCTGCCGAAAAAGGTTTATACTCTGAATGGCCAACGTGAACATTTTAGCTAATAATTTGAATACGTTTGACCGAAAACAACATCTTCGATAATAATACTGGGGCCATGTTAAAGATCAGGAGCGGAACGTTTTTCTGTGGCACTAAAATGGTGTAAGCTTAAGTTTTAGACTAATTTTTTGCTTGGCTTAGGCTTAGGCTTACGCTTACGCTTAAGATTAAGATTGTAATACTGTTCCGCCCCTGTTCTTTACATTGGCCCATAAGCCTATCACTATTTTAAGCTCCCAATTACAGAGTCAGTCATTGTATTATATGATGGTGTTTAATTTTGCCAGGTTCATATCTCGCTATGCACAAAGCCAATGTTACAGCCATGTGAAACGCTCAAACTGCAGGATTAAAAACTACTAAATAAGCTTAAGCTTAACATAAGCTTAGCTGCAAACGAAAGCCTAAACGTAAGTCTAAGCCTAAGTTTATGCTAAAGTCTAGACCCAAGCTTAAGCTTAAGTCTAAGCCTGAGCTTAAAGCTTAAGCCTTTGTTTAAAACCTAGCTTAAGCTTACGTAAGCATAAGTCTTAGCTTAAAGCCTAGTTTAATGAGCTTAAGCTTAAGCCTGAGCTTACAGCATAGCAAGCTTAAGTCTAAGAACGATCTTAAGCTTAAGTTGAAGCTTAGGCTTAAGCCTAAGCCTAAGCTTAAGCCTAAGCCTGTATCAAGCTAGTATGTAACTTGGCCTAATGCACGCACATTTGCAGTTAAATTGCTTATAAAATAATTGCAAAATGCATTATATATGTTTTAGACAAATTAATAATTGCATTCGGCGTTTTTCGTTCAGTTCACCAACGGTTGCTTTCACGCTGAGTTTCTGCGAAACAAATCTATGATTGACAGTAATATTAATAAAAAAAATTTCTATATTAACGTAATGTTTCATGCACTCACACAGTTCGTTTGTTTGAAAACCTATTGCTAATAATTGCAGAAGTTGCAAAATTGCAGAAACTCGGCAATTAATATAATATTGCATGATATATAATACACAATTTAGTATATCCGTTCTAGTGTTTATGCATGAAAACTTTTATTTGCTGCGCTAAATATATACTGCGACTGTTTGAATTCGTTATTTTATCTTCGAAATAAAACTAATAAAACCGAAAAACATATATACATATACATATATATACATATACATATATATATACATATACATATATATACATATACATATATATACATATACATATATACATATTGAACGCACATCTTTAAGACATCCTGCCCTTGAAAACATTTTTATTCAGTTATTCAGTACTTCAATTTGAAGTTTAAAGTCCAGTTCTGTAGGAATATCATTAACAACGGAACGTTTTCCTGTGGGACTGCTATCGAGTAAACTTAAGCCTTAGACTAACTTTTTGGTTAGGCGCTTAGGCTTAGGTATAATCTCGTTCTTACGCTTAGGCTTAGGCTTGGAATATGCATATAATTCTGTTACGGCCCTGTTCTATAGATTGGCCAAAAGTTGCTATTGTGTCACAACGGCTTCGAAGCTGTGTTTTTGTTTATAACCAATTGTACACTGATACGAATTAAAATATAAGGAATATATACACTTATGTCATTGGATTTGGTTGCCTTTAAAACTTGGCAGCATCCAGGGTTAAAATAACCAAAGTCCCTATAGTCGTAATACAGAAAAAATTGAATTAGAAATTATTACAAATTTACGCCCGTGTAAAGATCAGGGGCGGAACGAGGCTTTGGCTACGACTAAGGCTTAGAAATATGCTTGTTCTTTACATTGGCCCAAATTTATTATACGTTTGTATTTTTTACTTGTTGTATGGAAGATTTCGTAAAAATTGTTAGTGTGGTATCTCGACAGGTATTTCACTAAGTCACAGTCATTAAATATACCTAAGCCTTGAGCCCGTATTCTCAAATGTGTGTAGCACCTCTCACCAGTTGGTGATAGGTCCTGAAACTTTGGAACCAGTGCATGGTGAAGGTCAAAATTCAGCACTTTGTCCGCGTTTGATTTGCCCTACTTCTGCACCAATTTTGAGATCGGCAATTGCAGATGTTCGTCAATTTGGAAACCTATGGCTAACTGATGATAGTTGCTATACGCGTTTGAGAATATGGGCCAATGTGGAAAATAAATTTATACTAAATTAATAATTACAAATGTGACCTGTGTTAGTGGCCTGTTTACTAAACCTAGGTATAATTTTTCAACTTAGCTTATCCTAAACCCTATTTCTGTAAGTCCATCGGCTTGTGATCTTCAAATAGCGAGCCCCTATTATTAAGAAAGGCCGCAAATTCGTTAATTACTGACAAAAAATGGTAATTTTATGCTTATTCTAACTCTCCGCGGTGTCATCTTGCACATTTAATAAAATAACTTATTTTTTTGCTCTTTTTAAATACAAAAATGACGTCATTTTAAATAAAAAATGATGTCATTTCAAACGAAATTATTTATTCAACATCAATTAAGTCACTTCAAATACGTCATATAGTTAATATTAGAAATAATAAGCTAATATCAAGTCCTAATCATACTTATAATTTGAGCTTATAAACGACTAATATCAGCGTTTACGTTTAGTGTTTGACTAAGTTTACGTTTCGTTACTAATTATTGTTGCAGTAATTAGTCTATGTTTTTGGCGACAGACTTCGCTTTAGGTTTAGGCTTAGGTTTAGAGTTACTCTTGCGCTAATACTTAGGTTTTGCTGTTAGATATCGGTATTGTCTACACTTCCAGGCGTTGACCGCGTTTTAATTTTTAACATTTGCTTCAGAAGTATTCAAGGGATTAGGGTACAGTCACTTTAAATAGTACTAGGATAAATGGGCGTACTATAAATGTCATGATCTTGCTTGAATGGTGTAACTTATGATATAGAATAGAGTAAGCTTACGCTTTAGACCATTTTTTGCTTGGATTAGGCTTAGGCTTAGGCTTAGGTTTAGGAATATGCCCATTCTTACGGTTAGGTTTAATCTTAGGCTTAGTTTCAGGCTTAGCAATATGCTTATAATACTGTTCCGCCCCTGTTCTTTACATTCGGCGTAAAACTTTACTACGCTATCTTCGTTTTAGGCAAGACTAAATATGCTGGAAATCAGTTACTTTGTTCCTGGCTGAATGTCTTTCTACTGCTTAAAGTGCGTACCGATCAAATGGTGAATATGTATCATTGTCTAACGTTCAAAAGTTTTACAAGACGAATCACCAACTGGTTTAATAGACGCTACTGCCAATGTTACTTTAAGTGGCGTAACAGTAGATTAAGCGTGTTCCAAAGCCTAAGCGTTGCAAAAATGTGTTCCTAAGCCTAAGCGTTGCATAAATGTGTTCCTAAGCCTAAGCCTAAGCGTTGCAAAAATGTGTTCCTAAGCCTAAGCCTAAGCGTTGCATAAATGTGTTCCTAAACCTAAGCCTTAGCGTTGCATAAATATGTTTCTAAGCCTAGGCAAAAAATGTAATCTACAATCTAAACCGACTTGTTTATAGACTCACCAGAAACCGGAACGCCCCTTAAAGTAACATGGACCGATACTACACGCATTTGATAAAACTGGCAATAGACACCAAAAGGTCGCTGATTGTCCATTGCGTTGTCCACATTCAAGACCGGTGTTTGACTCAAAAATGGTCAGATTTGAAAAAAATTTTTTGCATATTTGAGCTTGTCATAATCTGACAATTGTCGAAAAATGGATCGTCAGATTTTGAACATTTTTGCATATTTCAGAGTTCGCCTACTTCTCGTGATCTCAGGTCATCCCCAAATTTGACTTTTTCCAAAATTCGATTTTTAAGGATGCCAAGATTGGTTCCGTTTTAAAGCTTAAATATATATTGTTTGATTTTGAGTTAACAAATTTAAATTACAAATAAACTAAAACCGTTCGTAGGAAAAAACAATAGAATTTGCGTTAACAATGAGTCACAAACAAAGACCATACAAAGATTACAAGTGGTTTGTTTGTGTGTGAATTAGCAATTTATTGCATCTTGCAATTCTTTGTGACAGCTCGGAGTGCAAATTGCTTATTTTGCTTAAATTTTAAAACGTAAACTATATTTTTTAGAAAAAACTTAAACTTTACAATTATCGAACAATAAAATGAGATTTGAAACTTAGAGACATATTCTCAGCTACGTTTTTACGTAAATCATCAGTTAGTGATAGGTTTTCAAACAAACGAACTGTACGATTCAGGGTTGGATATTTGAGGTCGAGCAAATAAAATATGCTGATTAATCGTTAGCATCATCGACCCACTTTAGTTTATATGAAGTGCCGTCTTCCTGCGAACTGCCATGAACACTGTAAATTCCATTGAATTGATTTTAACTCAGAATGAGTTGAATCCACTCAGAAGTCTGAGCTTTGAGTTTAGTTCTTTCACAACACAGAATTCTATATTTTATTGATCTCATTCTGAGTTCATTCAAATCACAACTCACCCGGAAACAAATCAGCTCAGCACGAGTTTATGTTTACTGTTCTGAACTCAGAAATAATCACAAATAAATAATTCGCTCTCCGAGTTGATTTTATAATCAACTCATCAGCATTTTACAGTGTACAAAATTGATTTTAAAATTGCGAAATTTATTTTCACTTTAATATTAAAATATTGTATTTCTCAAAGTTGAATTCCAATAAAAATGAAATCAGATAGTGCCTTGGAATTGATTTTTCATTTTTCACACCGTGTACACATTTTATTTTTGAGGATGTATAACATTTTAAAGGTATCAACCGCATTTTGTTTTTACAGAATTATCCGAAATTAAAAGTTAAAATTAATATTTTACATTAACTTTGCAATATGGACGCTGTTCTATCGCAGTTACAATGGATCAAACGTCACAATCCGGCATATTATCAATATTTGTATTCCACTTCCGGGACTGCGGACGAAAACCAACTCAGCCATCAAAGGTCTCACGTTGCCGGTCCATTATCAACGAGGCGAGCATGTACCGTAACTGTAGCACCAGAAATTGCGACTGATATCAAAATTGCCAAAATTGAACCCATGAATTCCAGAAAAATATCATATCATTCGGTAAATATTAACCGTTTCCTATGGGCCCATGCAAAGATCAGGAGCGGAACGTTTTGCTGTGCAACTGGAATGGAATAAGCTTAAGCTTTGGACTATTTTTTGCATGGCTTAGGCTTAGGTTTTCACGCTTAGGCTTAGGCTCAGGCTTATGTTCTGACGATTAGGCTTAGGCTTAGAAATAAGCTTATAACACTGTTCCGCCCCTGTTGTTTACACTGGCCATCTTATAAATGATTACTGATCTATATTCGGGCCAATGTATAAGACAGCGCCTAAATACTGGTACAAGCAAATTCCTAAGCCTAAGCATAAAGCAAAAAATAGTCTAAAGCTATTAAACTTATTCTATTGCAGCTGCGCGGAATATCAATGATCCGCGCCTGATCTTTACATGGGTTTTGTATAATTTTGTGTATTTAAACATTTTTTTAGTTTTGCACAGTACAAAAATTAACCAATAAGCATTTCTCACACCTTTCATGGGAACGAGCGTTGCTTAAGTATCAGAGCCGCTGAGTTATTCGATTTAGAATAATGCATGCTTGATTGGATATTCCAAACGTTTTTGTTGTTTGTTTTCACTGTAACTGCGACGAAACTGCATTGGCAGCTGTCGTAATTTGTGTTGCCTCAACCTCGAGTGCATGGTACAAGAGTATGCAACTCTTGGTGTTCCGCATGGTACAAAATGTATCACCGGGAGTTGCGTTTTTGGCTGACCCACCCCCTTGTTTAGAGGGGGGTCGTTGTCACATGCAAAACCCTAAATTAAACTATAAGCGGATTATTTATGATGTCGAATACATAAAGTGTCATGGTTCGGCAAGGTTGTACCCCCTCTAAATAAACGGGGGGTAGGGTAAAACGCAACGCGTACCGGGTACATTGTTTATACACTGAATGTACCCAGTTGCATACTCTTGTTAAAGTATGCATCATCCACTCTTTCCTCAGCTGATCCTTAATTTTACTCGCGATGTTTTCGCTGATAAATTTGACTCGTTTAATCACAAAATGAATGCTGTATATATTATATATTTTCATTGTTGTTTCTGCTTGACGGCAACATTCCCAGCTAAATGCGTTTAGTTTAAAACTTTAAACTTTTAATCAAATTTTATATGTAAACAGCGAAACGACAAATTCTGTTGGCAAATATTTTCCAAACTCAACTCAACAAATTTGTAGTCAGCTTAGTAGCTGACAGATGGCATTTTTTAGACATCAGGAACTTTTGCAATGTGTACCTTTTGCTTTTATTATGTATTACAAAATGTTGATAATACATTTCGTAAAAATATTTATGTGATTTGATTCTTTCAGTATCATTTTGGCTCCATATTTGGCATCCATTAGCGTCTTGAATTTATTGAAATACGAGTACATTTTTTTGAATTCCGTTGTTTCCGTTTTTCCGAAAAAAAAACAAAAAAATACCGTTTTTTCCAGTCGATTTAATTTTTTGCAAAAAACCCAATTCCAGCCACAGAAAAGCACAAATATTTTGGCTGTAAATTGTCGTGGTAATTTGACTTATTTTTAGCATTTCAGATGTTTTTAAGATAGAAAATTAAATCGATCTTGGGGTTAAAATTAAACCAAATTGCCGATCTCACAGTTTTACTTTTTGAGTATTATTTTTATTTTCAGACATCAACCGATTCTGGTTTCAGTCATCATACTCAGAACAGTACTAATCAGGTGATTGAGCCTATGGCGGTCAGATTTCGAACTGTTTCCAATATGCCATCGTTGCAACGGCTTCAAGCAGCAAATGTAAGCTTACATGATTTAGTAGAAGTTATATTTTAACCAGCAGGGCCGTAGTTGCATCATTGTGCAATTTTCTGTAAAGTTTTGGAGTTTTAAACACGTTTCCGCAAAGTTTATACTGTATCAAGGAAGGCATTCGTTAACTCACACTTTAAGCTTACAGAATTTGGATATAAATACATTTCTACAAACTAATTCTTTTGGTAAACGATTTGTTATATGTTGTTAAAAACAATGTTTACTTGTGCTGGACTGACGTCGTAAATACGTATGTGGGGTGTTTTAGCTTTAATAATATATAGACATGAATCGTTTTAGTTAATCGGTAATTGGGGTGCTAATTGACTGTAGTTTCTACGGTTGTTCGCCAAAAACCTTTATGTTAACATTTTACCCTCCGATTAAAATCATTGCAGGATCGTAAATAAAGGTGCAGTTAAGTTTAGCGTATATTAATAAACGTAACCCTAACTAGAAATTATGCCTAAGTTTAGGATGTAACCGGATATATGCATTTCCGTTTCCTCTTTCGGCAAAAATCGGTATCTGTTTCCGTTTATGTTAGAAATACCGGAAATTCTGTTATTTTTATGCTCAAAGTTTTACCCCTTCTCACATTGAGTTGCCTGTAGGCAACTCAGCGCAGTGTATATACGTCAAATAGTATATATCGCACCGTGTTTAACAATTGCAACACGTATACATAGTACTAAATCACCACAAGACGTGAGAGCCCCCTCGGGCTCGAGCGTCAAGCTCCTATAGCTGAGTGGCGATGGTATACGCCTCCCACTCCGATCACTGGAGTTCGAATCCTAGCATAAAAGTAGGTCTCAGGGGAAATAGAAAATATTCATGTGAGAAAGGGTTAAATTGCAAGACGCTCATACATCACGTCGTTTTTCATTACAAATATGCCCCCATTGTTCGATATGAAATACAAATGACGAAATTCATCTAAAATTTAAAAAAAATTAGGCTGCATATTTGCACGCATTGTTCATTTTGGCAGAAAAATAAAACATCTTTGAAACTTTTACACTTCAATTCCTGTTTCTGTTATTTTCCCTATTTGTCATCAGCCTACGTAAGACTTATGCACTTAAATATGTTTAGGACCTATCACCAGTTAGCAATAGGCGTTCACACAAGCGAACTACAGCAGCTACGAATGTCAGACTTTGTTCACAAGTATAGAACCGCTCAAATGCAAATAATTTGCCATATTTTAAACTTCTCGACTGGCTGGTTCGAAATTTGAAGGTCTGTTTGCCAACTAGTGATAGGTGCTATATACATTTGAGAATATGGCCCTAAGCCTTAATACTAAAAACCTTATTCATCATGTCAGTTACGTAAAAGTGTAACGAACGATTTAATATATTAATTTTGTAAACGAAATTTCCGTATCTATTTTCGCAAGCTGCCCCGGGCATGCAAGTTATCTAAAACAAGCAAAAAATTTGAGAAATTTAATTGCGATCGGAATATTACGAATTTTATTTCCAATTTTCAAATAACAAATTTCATAATATTTGTTTATTTTAGGAATATATAACCGTAGTGTAGAAACCGAATATTTAAAAATATTGCTTTATCTTCAATCCGTATTGTCTTGACCAATCGCGGTGAAGCCGACTACGTTTCAAAGGCAAATTGACCGTTTTGAGTTTTGAAGTTGTACAGTTTTTAATTATATACATCGAAATTTACTAGTAATTAATTATGTTACAGTAACAAACAGCATCGAAATCCAAATTTTTTACTACTCGAGTGGCCAATGTAAACATTTGTGTCAGAACGTTTTTCTGTGGGTCTGCAATAGAGTAAGCTTTTACGGTACAACGCGGGCTGGTTGATAACGGAGTAACCCCGGGATATGGTTTTAAACTACTTTCTAAAAACTTATACTTAAATTAGCTAAACTTGAAAAATTTGTTTATAAGTAAACTTGAAATGATTGGACGAACTAACAAAATTAGAGTATAACTTATACCCTAACATATTTTGAAGTTTAACACGCGTTTAAGTTAAACTTATTTTTGGCTTAAACATTTTCAGCCCAGAAATAATATTTGGCCGGGAATTAATTTTTAGTTTTAGCCTAAACTAAAAATATGTAAGATTTTAAACGAGTCTAAGCGTAAACTTACCTGTTAGTTTAGTTAATCTAGAAAAATAGTTTAATACTGCTAGATTAGCTTAAGCTCAAATCAAGTTAATTTAAGCTTCAGAGAGTACTGTTACGGCCCTGCTCTATACGTTGGCATCAAAATCGCTGATATCGGCCATGTTAGGCAATGAATGCAAATTAACATCCTAACCTACTTTAGATTTGCTTGTAACTTCCTAAACCAAAGGAAACTCAAAACCCCTCCAACCAATTGGAAAGAGGCCACAGCAACTTTCAGATGGGTCATAGTGAAAAATTGGCAAAATTCACAAGTTGGCCAAAGTTTTTCTAAAAAATTCAACCAATCAGACGACCCGTCCGTGTCTTTCAATGGCTGGCAAGATCCTTTTAGGTTTTCTTGAACAGCCAATAAAAACTCGTTTTTAACTGTCTCGAAAACAAAATCAATGGTAAAATTTAATTTTAAAATCTTGATTTGTTACAAAAAACACGCATGGTTTCGGCTGCGATGTGGTTCGAATGTTAATTTAATAAAATTGCTAACTGGTATCTTTTCAACACAGCATCCGTTCAGATATTGGCTATCAGGTTGACCCCACGTTAAGGTTTTAGTTCAGATATCAGACCAAGGACGAAGGAGGCAGAAAAGTATATATATATATAATATATATAATATAATATAATATAATATAAATATATATATAAATATATGATATATCAAATATATATAATATATAATATATGTATTATATATCACCAGAGGCTCATGTTAATCACATGTGCTTGCTCGCTTAGTCTAAAGCCTAAGCTTGACGGTAAACCAAGTCCTAAGCCTTAAACATAAATTTAAACCTGTAGCTTGAGCCTAAACTAAACATAAGACTCGTGGACTCTAAGTCCACAGATCACGAGTGTCCCAATGGGCTGGCCCTTATAATTAACATAGAACCAGCGCGAAAATCATATATTCAACTAAGACAAACTTAGGTGAATAGCGTTAAGTTGAACTGAACTTAGCTTTTGAGCAACGTCTCGGGTCGTTCCCGTTCAAATTCGAGTTAGCGAGACGCAAAACTAATTCAGTATTTTACGGTATTCGAACCGAAAAAATTATTTCGGTTTTAGCGAAAACTTTAAGTTTCAAGTATTAAACTTTTCCGTGTGACTTGGGATTTATGTTTTTATTTTCCGGTTTTATGTATTATTAAAATTAAGAGAAAACTTGAATTTATATTGTGCCCCAAGCCTTATTTTTAGAGATATGCTATATATACATGCATACAATACGTACGATGGCCTAAACAATATACAGTGGGCTAAGTAAAGATTTTAAAAAGAAACGAATTACTTTTACTTAGTCCACTGTATATTGTTTAGGCCATCGTACGAATTTATAATCTGTAGTTGTATTCATTATATATATATTTATATATATATTTATATATATATGATGTGAGCTATGTTTAAAGAGAATATTTGAAAATTATATATCCCGTTCGGCTCTGTCATTTTTTAAAAACTTTGGCCCATGTAAAGATCAGGGGCAAAACGTTTTTCTGTGGGACTGTAATAGAGTAAGCTTAAGCGTTAGACCAATTTTTTCGCTTGGCTTAGGCTTAGGATTAGGCTTAGGCTTAGGAATATGCTTATTCTTACGCTTAGGTTTAGGCTTACGCTTAGGCTTAGGCTTAGATATATGCTCGTAATATTGTTCCGCTCGTGTTGTTTTACATTGACCAAAACTTTGAAAATATTCGTCAAGCTGCAGTTAAAATGCTGTTGAATAAATACGCAACGCGCGCTGGTACATTTTGTCACATGTGAAATTAAGTATATAATTTGCATACTTTTAGTTAAAATGTAGAATTTTGAAATTAACAAAAACAGAAAACATTTATTTTTCCGTCTTTTTTTTGTTTTTAACCATATTTCATTTAAATTTCTCGTTCCGACGGGTCTAAAATGGAGCATTGCTTAAGCTTTACACTAAGTTGTTTTTGCTTAAGAGGCTCCAGTTCAGTTTTACTTCGTCATTTTTAGGCTTCGGCTTCGGCTTGGGTTTAGGCTTGGGCTTAGGAATATGCTGGCAGGCACTGTTACGTGCTTTGTTCTACACTTTTGTTCGATTCCGTTATCAAAACTTTAGCATCGGATTATGATAAAAATATCTGACCAGGACCCGAAATATCTCAAAATAATATTTTGGCAGGTAAATTGAGACGGGTATGAAACACCAATAACGCTTTCTCCGGTCACGCGTCAAAGTTCATGGACCAGTCCAGCCTTTAGCTACAGGCTTAGTTTTACTCTGAAGCTTTAGGCTTAGGAATATGCTTATACTACTGTTACACAGTTCATTGTTGCGTATCAACTAATAACTGACCATGAACAATTTTGTTGCGTTTCAACACAGCTCTAAAATGTACCAGTTAAATTTTTCATTTCAAAACGTGGAAAAAATATGTCATTTCCAGCTTGAAACAACAGTATTTTTGTTGGGTTTTGCGGGTTTCTTAGCTCTCAAAAATCCTTCCACATGCCATATTGTTGAATCAGCTAATCCTGTCTAACACAGTAAAACAATGTTCACTGGTTAGTTATTTTGTGAATAGTTTCACGTTTTCTTAAAGCCTAAAGCGTTTAGACGAAAAACTAATTAGGCAACTGGCTTATAGTCTAAAGCCAAGATGCTGCATTTACACTCGACCGTGTATTATTTAGCCATTCCGGCACCGGTATAGGTCTGGTTTTATTCTAACCGTCGCGTTTACAATTTTGCTAGTCAACTACTATACGGTGAAGCCCGAACCGTAAAGCGATAGGATAAGTCTAAGACTAAGCCTAAATCTTTAGGAATTATGTCAACGGTACAAAATGTTTTTAGCGTTTTGGTAAAAAAACGTCTGTATTGATAAGAAAATAGCGTTTTGGTAAACGATAAAATGATTTTATGATAGCGGTTTCTTAGCCATTCATTTTAGAGTTTTCCGCTTACTAAGAGCGTTATGGCTGATGCTGTTTGTAAAGCGAAAAGCGTTTAAGATAGCGTTTTATTCTTGGCAAGAAGTAAAATATATTCCAAAGCACTTAAGTTTACGCTGGTGAAATTCTGCGGGAAGGCCGAACGCCTTTAAAGTACGGGTCTGATTCGCGAATTTGACTCAAATTTAGAATTCAGTTTAAAATTTTTAAAATATTTTAAAAAATGACATAAGATTGCTTGCGTTGTTTAGCAAAGAACATTAATTCTGGATTTGATGCCATTTCATTGGCTTGATTTTTCAAACATTTAAAATTGAAGCTTTTTTGTATAATTGTCAGAATTTTTTTGGCCAATCACAGAGTTCGTTTAGGTTCAGTTTGTGAAATTTCAGAATTTAATTGGTCAGAAACAAAAAAATAAGGTATATGATGATAGGCAATCGGGACTCAAAACTAAGTCAAACTATTAATCGAATGCTTTTACACAAAGCTAAGGTACGTTGTAGTGATATTTTAGCGAGTTTTAGAGACGCTGATCCACAGGTGGAATCGACGGGTCCGCTCTGACAATAGATCCTAGGGATAAAAATTAAGATTTAGCATTAAAATTTAGTACTAAAATTGCGTTGCGTTTTTCGCTCATTTCGCTCGCAAGCTTTTTTCGCTATTCATCGCTGTGTTGCCATTGTCAAAAATTTCTGAATCCGCCACTGGGCACTGTAAAAAATGGGGAGTCAAATTGACTCTCTCGGAAACAAGCTGTTCCTGACTACACAAACTGAGTCAAATTTGACTCCGCCAGAGTCAAATTCGATTCACTGTTGACTCTGGCGGAGTCAAATTGGACTCAGTTTGTGTAGTCAGGAAAAGCCTGTTTCCGAGAGAGTCAATTTGACTTCCCATTTTTTACTGTGCATCAACGCTTCCGCCACTGCATCAACGCTTTGGACACATTGTATTGGTCGTATTTTGATCGACGATATTCGACGTATTGTCTGTAAATATCATATGACATATTTGAAAATGTTCGATGATAGAATAAAGCAATGACAGATTACCGCGACGAAAAAGTTGTGTCCTGATTTTGCAATATTACAAATTTGGCTTAATACGCGATACTTCACATCCTCAACCGCAGTGGGAAATTGAGTCCACGAAATGTTTCAATTTACTTTTTGACCTGTTTTCACCTCAACCGCAGTGGGAAATTGAGTCCACGAAATGTTTCAATTTACTTTTTGACCTGTTTTCACCTCAACCGCAGTGGGAAATTGAGTCCACGAAATGTTTCAATTTACTTTTTGACCTGTTTTCACATTCGCATATCGTAATTTGAGTCCAAATTTATCTTATCATTTACCATTCGAGTTTAGAAAATAGACAGATGAAGAAAAATTGAAACATTTTTAAAACTCAATTTCGCTTTGCTAAGGTTTTCCCAAACCCAAGTTGGAAATAGGCGTCGCCAATTTCCACACACGTGGCTCACGATAAAGTGGATGACGCATTAGTCTATGTTTCAATTTTATAAACCGACTGATAAATTTTGTATTCTAAAATGAAATATATTTTTTCTTATAAATTAGAAATTGTTTTTTTTTAATTTTAGCAAAAACCGATTGCATTTGCAGTTCGCACGAATGTTCGCTACGACGGAACAGTTGAAGAGGATGTTCCTGTACCTGGAGCGGCGATATCTTTCAATGCTAAAGAGTGTTTGCATATCAAAGAGGTAAGCCTACACCAGTGGCCCTATTCCGGTTTTGGTACCGACAGCTAAAATATGGAAACGCAGAAGCGGACTCGATCTCGCACGTTTCTGGTTAGCAGTCCACCGCTTTATCCGCTGAGCTACGCTGCTTGGGTCACCTACGGTTCGTGTCATATGTTTACTATTGTGGTTTAGAAATTCAACAATGACTGGTGGATTGGTCGCGCTGTCCGTGAAAACGCCGAAATAGGCTTTGTTCCGTCGCCTTCAAAGCTTGAACAACTCAGGATTTTGCAGTCGAAAAATCATAAACATCCGTTAGGGTAAGTCAACGCCGTTTCTATAGTGCCCTAAAGTGGGGACCAAGAGTGCTGTCCCCGCCATCTAAATTTTATCAGATGAAGTGGCACCGCCTAATTGAATAACCGTTAATAGTTTGCCAATTTTATCTTCAAGCCTATTATTTCGGACAGTTTTCGGGCCCATCTTCTACAGTTCTGAATGAAATTATATGAACTAAAAATAACACTTGCTTATCTGTATAACTAAAACTGGAATGTCCCGCATACGTATTTTGGGAAACTTTCCAGCATTACTTTGTTTACAATAGTTTATCAGAATACAAATGTGATTGTTCCGTGGAAAGAAAATTTGAAAATTTGCATGCAGATTGTTATGTGTTCGCTTACTTTTGCGCATTGCGCATACCCGGCTGACTAGCAAATATTATATTGCAATGAATCGATTTTTTTCAAACACAATTTCTACCAAAAGTACTATCAATTTCATAATTATTTTGCCATTCATCATAAAACTTGATTTAAAACTTATGGCACAAAGCAGTAAAAACATAATTCTGGTTGATACAAAGGTTGAAAAAAATTTTGTCGTTTAGCAGCCAAGAACAATAGAAAATTAAGTCCTAGCAATTATATTTAGACTTCGCTCAGAGCGTTTCAGTATTAGAAATTTCATCCGAATTTGAAGTGTTGTAATAATAGCTAAAACTTTTGCGAACTTTGAATGATGCAATATATTATGTTTTTAATTGCATTTGTTTTATACTTTACAGCGTTCAAATTGGTACATCAACAAATCTTGCCGCAATGGAAAACTCGATGCCTCATGCGTGTGAAATTCCTGCGAGTCCAGGTATAAATATTGAATACAGCCGTCACTAAGACACACAAAATCGCTTTGCAAACTATATTTTGAACGCAAAATATTGAAACTTTAAACGGCTTATGTATAGAACAGGGTCGGATCGTTTTCCGGCGCGGCTGTAATAGGGTCAGTTTAAGCTTTAAACTAACTTTTTTGTTTAGCTTTAGGCTTAGAGTTACGCTTAGGAATAGGTTCATCCATACACTTAGGCTAGGCTTAGGCTTAGGCTTAGGCTTAGGTTTAGGCTTAGGCATAGGCTTAGACTTACTCTTAGAAATAGGCTTATACTACTGTTCCGGCACTGTTCTCTACAAGGGCTCCTTGAACTACGGCTTATAATCTTGTGCCTAAAAATAAAAAGCCTAAACACGCGCAATCATTAGTCTGAAGGTATATATACCACACTTGCCTAAACATTTTTCAACTTAAAATATTAATACGAGCCCGATAATATTTTATACCAGGCCTGTAGTTTCTATGGGAAGGAAAGTTGCCAGAAATTTGGGCTGAGACGTGCAAAATTATAGATTCAGCTGAGAAAATATCAAAATACGCTCTGCATCCGCAAATGTCCCAGTTATAAAAATAATGGCCAATGTTACTTTAAGGGGCATAACAGCAGATTACGCGTATTCCTAAGCCTACGCCTAAGCGTTGCAAATATGAGTTCCTAAGCCTAAGCATACGCATAAGCGTTGCAAAAATGAGTTCCTAAGCCTAAGCCTAAGTATAAGCGTTGCAAAAATGAGTTCCTAAGCCTATGCCTAAGTATAAGCGTTGCAAAAATGAGTTCCTAAGCCTAAGCCTACGCATAAGCGTTGCAAAAATGAGTTCCTGAGCCTAAGCCTACGCATAAGCGTTGCAAAAATGAGTTCCTAAGCCTAAGCCTACGCATAAGCGTTGCAAAAATGAGTTCCTAAGCCTAAGCCTACGCATAAGCGTTGCAAAAATGAGTTCCTAAGCCTAAGCCTACGCATAAGCGTTGCAAAAATGAGTTCCTAAGCCTAAGCCTACGCATAAGAAATGAGTTCCTAAGCCTAAGCCTACTCATAAGCGTTGCAAAAATGAGTTCCTAAGCCTAAGTCTACGCATAAGCGTTGCAAAAATGAGTTCCTAAGCCTAAGCCTACTCATAAGCGTTGCAAAAATGAGTTCCTGAGCCTAAGCCTACGCATAAGCCTAAGCCTAAGTAAAAAATGTAATCTAGAATCTAATTCTACTCTTTTATGGACCCACCAGAAATCTGGACGCCCCTTAAAGTAACATGGACCAAAATAATTAATAAAATACATCATAGTATTTGCGTTATTAATTTAGTCCAACAACTACAACTCTACCGTTTTGCATTATATATCTAAAAATCGCTTATAAGTGTGATTATTAAATATGATTTATATTTACAGAAAAATCAAGTCAAAGCAATGAAAATAGCGAGAATGATCCAATGGCAAAGATTGCACCAGGGTTGTCTGCAACAAAAGACAAATATAAAAAGAATTTCTTTAAAAAGGTTAGTTTTTTGTTGTATTTTATTATTAAAAATATTGAAAATTCCCATTTTATATTGTCGACTTAAATATACAATGCGCTGGAGTGTAACAATTTTGGGCCAAAGTATAGGCCGCAGCCGTAACAGTGGTGTATAAGCGCATTTCTACCCTAAGCCTTCTAAGCCTAAGTAAAAATGTAGTCTAGAAGCTTATTGCAGTCCCTCAGACAAACGTTACATCCCTAATCTTAAGGGTTTCACTATACACGGATGGCGCCGAACGGGTGACGGACACACGACAATGGACGGCGCCGTATGGCTGACGCACGACGACGGACGGCACCGGACGGGTGACGCACGACGACGGACGGGTGACGCACGACGACGGACGGCACCGGACGGGTGACGCACGACGACGGACGGGTGACGCACGACGACGGACGGCACCGGACGGGTGACGAACGGCACCGGACGGGTGACGAACGGCACCGGACGGGTGACGCACGGCGTCGGACGTCAACAAAAGTATGGCGCAACTCTTTACACGGGAACAATTTTCTAAAATAGAATTCGAGCATTTGATTGGTTTTCTCAAAAACACTTTTTGAAATGAACCAATAGAAATTACAGAATTACATCCAAATCCTTGGATAAGCTAACTCATCGTCATTAGCTCAGCCTTAATTTATGCCTCTGATAGACCATCGCAGTAGGACTAACCAGAAAACCCAAAGTATTTCCAAAATCTGTCACATTGTAAGATGGCACCATGAGCACGTGAGCATTCCATTACAAAATTTATAAAAGTTACAATAGAGATTCGAAGCCGACATCTTACGATTGCTAAGCCTACGCTTTAACCACTCGACTACGCAGTTGCATAAACCACTGCAGTTACGCATTGTAGCAAGAAAATGTCACTGCGTACGATGTGGTTCCTTCAATGCGGCCTGTGGTACTGATTGGTCCGACGTTGAAAGGCTATGAAGTTACTGATATGATGCAAAAAGCTGTATTCGACTATCTTAAGCATCGTTTTGAAGGAAGGTGAGCCATTTCGGCTTCGTACCTTTGCTCATATTCTCAAATGTATGTAGCACCTATGACCAGTTGGTGATAGCTGATGTAAATTTTGAAACAGCCAATGCCGAAGTTAACAGTTTAGCATATTTTTCGCATTTGATTTGTTCTACTTGCTGGTGCGTTGCTTAATTGTCATTTCGTTCGGATTAAAAAATTTTCAACCTGTCAATTTCACAAAGTTATTGTATAAGCTTTCTCGTTTCTGAAGAAATTTGAGTAGCGGATATATTCATTCTTCGGCCCATGTATAGAACAGGAACGGAACACAGCAGTATATAGACATATGTCTATGCCTAAGCGTAAGCCTACGCCGAAGCCTGAACAAAAAAAGTTAGTCTAAAGCTTAAGCTTATTCTATGACAGTCCCGCAGGAAAACGTTCCGACCCTGTTCTATACATGGACTCGGGCCCGTTCTTCTACCTTTCCCTTTGTATGTGCCGTGTCTAATTGTGAGCCGAGTTTGAAACGTGTAGCTCTCACTATTCCCTCGCTAAAATACCTATTGCTAACTGATGATAGGTGCTACACACATTTGAGTATACGGACCTTTGCTAAATTACCTTTTTTTATTTCTGTGTGGAAGGCTCTTAGAAATAGATTTATCTGCCACATGCATGAAAAGATAAATATTTGATTCGCATAGCTACGCTTGTTTGAAAACCTATTGCTTTCTAAAAGCTTAAACTAACTTGATTTAAGCTTAAGGTCAACGAGCAGTATTAAACTAACTTTCTAGATTAACTGAACTAAGATTTACGCTTAAACTCATATACAATCTACATATTTTCAGTTTAAGCTCAACTTAATGAACTCTTGGATACATACAATTTCTGGGCTGCACTTGTTACTTAAACTAAAAATAAGTTTACTTAAACTCGTGTTAAACTTAAAAACTTGCTGGTTTTAGTGAACGTTAAATTTCTAGGTTAGTTAGTTCGTCCAGCCATTCAAGTTTTACTAAAACTAATTTTCAAGTTTAGTTAAGCTTTCATTTCAGTTTAAGTTTTTAGCGAGTGCTAACAGTTCGATTGGTTGGAGTATAATTTTGCTAAATTCAACAGATTTTGGGATTGCGCCACGATTATTACCGGTAGGACGGAACGGGATATTTGACTGCAGTGACGGAACCAGAAAAATTTAGGTTGATGCACAGGCTGGAATGTGTGCAAAAATATATAGCGAATCAAAATATAAGGATTATGGACCCATCGACGCTCAACTGCTTTTTTGCTTAAAACATAAGGGGTTCGTAAATGCCCAAACTGCCCCCCGCTTCCCTGGATCCGCCCCTGGTTTGCATTTAAATTATGATCCCCGCAGTACAAAGTGACTGTTTTTCAGGATTATAATTACTCGAGTTTCTGCCGACATATCGCTAGCGAAGCGGTCACTTCTTGCAAATGCACGGGCGCGAGGCTTCGAACGGGGTACTTTTAAAATTACAGCTGCCCCAAAACCAGGTAAATCTTGTCACTCGATTAAACTTAATGAATTTAAACAATTTTAAAATGAAAAAAAAATACTCTCATTTATATTTCAACAATTTTAAAACGAAAAAAAAAATATTCTCATTTATGTTTCAACAATTTTAAAATGAAAAAAAAAGAAAAAATACTCTCATTTATGTTTCAACAATTTCAAAATGAAAAAAAGAAACAATACTCTCATTTATGTTGCAGCAATTTTAAAATGAAAAAAAAATACTCTCATTTATGTTTCAACAATTTTAAAATAAAAAATACTCTCATTTATGTTTCAACAATTTTAAAGTGAAAAAAGAAAAAATACTCTCATTTATGTTTCAATAATTTTAAGATAAAAAAAAGAAAAAATACTCTCATTTATGTTTCAACAATTTTAAAATGAAAAAAGAAAAAATACTCTCATTTATGTTTCAATAATTTTAAGATGAAAAAAAAGAAAAAATACTCTCATTTATGTTTCAATGTTTCACGGCAATCAGCAGCTGAAAATAGTTCATGCACCTTTTACATCAGGCAAGCAACGAATCTAACGACGAAAAAGCATCAACTTCTGCAGCGAAACGAACGAGAACCCAACCGCAATTTTAGCATTAAATCTTAATAGACAATTTTTGGTTTCAAATTTGAAGAATGGGTCGGCCCCTTTGCCCCCTCTTCAATTTATAATTGCACCCCTGTTAAACAACCAATGAACTCATATTCGAACGGAGTCTGTATAGTGCTACATACATTGAAAATTCATTTCTAGACTTTAATACAAATTGCGTTACGTTTAAAATGAAGCAACTCTAAAATTAAATCTCATTCACACGTGCAAGCTTTTGCAGCGAGAACGCGCAGCTGCAACTTGCACGAAATACTTGCAGTTGCCAGTATTTTCAAACGAACATTCCGATTGACCAATCAAACTGCAGGTGCAAGAAATTAAAGCGACTTGCAACTGCGTTCAAAGGTGCTAATTAAATTCAATAGCATGAATTCCAGTGAATAATTTGCAGCTGCAAGAACTTCAAAGCTGTTTTCTGACCAACCTTGCGCGTGCAAGTTTTTGTTGCAAAAACTTGAACGTATGCATACGACTTACAAACTTTCAAATTACAAAATTTAACTGAACTGAAAAAAGTTTTTATACTTTTTAACCGTTCACATATTTTTTCGATTGAATGGTCACAACTTCAGTAGTCTACCCCTCCAGTTACCGAATTCTGATTACACTACGACACACTGTCCTAGTAGTAGAACATAAAAACATTTACATATTTGAATAATCAATATATTCCTTGAAACATCAAATTATATTTGGCCGGCACAAACAGTTCTGATTATATCAAAATATGAACAAATATCCGATGCCCATCACTATTAACAGCACAAATTCCTTTCTTTCAGACAACGTTCAATCTGAAATTGAACGCATTTTCGAACTGGCGAACACAATGCAACTCGTTGTGCTCGACTGTGATACAATTAATCATCCCACTCAACTCAGCAAAACTTCGCTCGCACCGATGTTGATTTACATCAAAGTCACTTCGCCAAAGGTAAAAACACGCAACTCCTGCAGAGTTGCACACCGGAAACGTTCAGCGGAAACAGATGCTTTATTTCCGGTCGACTCAGTTTTTTTCCGGAAAAAACCAACCTTGAATAGGAGACGTTTACTGTACTGCCGTTAAAACAAGTTACCTGATGCACGCAAGTTATTGTCAAATATTGCAACGGTTGATCCAGAACGTTCCATAAAGGGACGACACCGTCTGCATAACAGTGAAAAACTGTCGAAATGCCGAATCCTATTTTGGAGCCAAACCTTAATACACAATCTTAGCTTTGATTACATTTGGGGACCTATGGTGACCCATTTTGGATCCGAAAGTGAATATCATTAATGATTATTTTTAGCAGGGTGGTACCGGAGCCAGAGCCGGAGCCGAAGATCAACGAAACTTGCCGGAGCTGGAGCCGGATTCCGATTTTCTGCCGGAGCCGCAAGCAGACCTCCGGTTGTACTCTGATTTTTAGGAGTCATTAAGAATACCTTAGCCTAACGTTTCCTGCTTTCGACTGAAACGTGACTTCTTCGCTTCGCTTAGTATCAGGTTTACAAGTAAAATAGGGTATAAGCGTAGGGTTAAGCTTAGTTTACTAAGTCAGACAGCGGCAACTAATCTAAAAATAATGGGATGCCCACATACACGGGGCCACCGTGTGGCACAAGGAACGAAATCTCGCGAGCGAAACGAGCGACAAACCAAATGCAATTTTGATAACTTGTGATGTATAGGGCGACGTGAGAGGGTAAAGACTCTCTATACCCAGCCCGCGTTTCTATCCACCGAAATATTATTTTTTACCCTCAGGTATACCGACGCACAATTACTTTGCCTGCAACCCATCTTAACCAATCTTAATTTTTTTCTTCTGTGTCCAGAAACAAAAGTTGTTTCATTTGCAAAAATTAATGTTACCGGACAGAAATATTAAAAACTTGCCGTATTTGTGCAAAAAATGTCAATTGAACAACGTTAATGTTTCAAAAATGTGCTAAATTTCGAAACTAAAATATTAATCAATAAATGGAACATTTGGTATCGCAAATCGATAATATTTGCTGCCCATCTTACTTTAACTGGCGTCCAGGTTTCTGGTGGGTCTATAAACGAGTAGGTTTAGATTCTAGATTACATTTTTCTGCTTAGGCTTAGGCTTAGGCTTCGGTTGGGAACATTTTTTAAAAACGCATAGGCTTAGGCTTAGGAATATGCTTAATCCACGTAAAGTTAACATTGGCCATAATTGCTATACACATTTGAGAATGCGGACAAAGGTTGAATGTTTAAAGTTAATTTGTCAGTTAAAGTAATTTTAGGTTTTGCAACGTCTGATTAAATCACGTGGCAAATCACAAGCTCGTCACATGAATGTTCAACTGGTCGCAGCTGAAAAACTTCAACAATGTCCAGAGGTAAACTGAGGGGGGTCGATATACAATTGTCGGTGTTATTTCGCCACCCACAAAACCACTAAAATGAGGCCGTAGTTATTTTACACGTAATTCGACACAATGTTTAATCTTTAAAGTATTAATTCGAAATATATTTTAAACAAACATTTCAACTTCCAAAATGTATTCCAAACCAGAAAATACTAGATCCGCCAACACTGCAAAAAATGGCGAGTCAAATTGACTTTCTTCGAAATAGGCTCTACGGGACAATACAAACTGAGTCAAATTCGACTCCACAACGGTCAAATTCGACTCTCTGCGTCGCATGTGTCACTCTGGCGGAGTCCAATTTGACTCATTATGTGTAGTTCCGTAGAGCTTATTTCGACGAGAGTCAATTTGACTCACCATTTTTTGCAGAGAAGACTGGGCGTATCCAGGCTTTTCAGCCGAGTAAGTTAAGTTTATCTCAAAATTTCGAAATACATTTGTTGCGTTTGCAGTTGAAAAAGTTCCAATAAACTGTTCGACCACCGGCGTTGTAGACCCGTAAAACCTAAAGGCAATATCTTCGGATAAATGAAGCCAACTGTTTGCTGTTTTATACGGATGACTATGACAACTGCCTTTAAATTATATATTTTTTGCTCGCACGGAGTGTTTGTGATCGTTAAAATCGAATTTTTTAAAAATTCAAATTTCGGTGTGAAATGATTCCGGCAGGTCATGAGAAGGTCAAATATGCAAAAAAAATTTAAAATACAACCATTTTTGGACAATCGACTGGTTGGGCGGAGAATAATTGACAAAATTTCGAATTTAACATAAAGTTATGCTTTTTTGTTTAAGTTCTGTAGCGTTAACTTTAGTCAAATGTTTTCAATAAAAATTTTAGAAATCCAATATAATCAATGGTCTCGTGTTATAAAATATAACTAAAATAAACGAAATTATGCAGCTGTGCATACACAATTATGCACTACAGGCCCATGCAAACATCACGGGCGGAACGTTTTTTCTGTGGGACTGCAATAAAGTAAGTTTACGCTTTAGAGTAATTTTTTGCTTAGGCTTACTTTATTGCAGTCCCACAGAAAAAACGTTCCGCCGTGAATTTTGCTTGGGATTGTAGTATATTATTATAGATGCACAGCTGCATAATTTCGTTTTTTGCCTGGGCTAGGCTTATGCTAAGGAATAAGTTTATACTACATTTTATAAACGTATTCCTAAGCTTAAGCCTAAGTGCAAGCAAACAAATTACTCTAAAGCGTAAGCTTACTTTAAACTTTAGACAATTTCTTTGTTTATGCTTAGGCGTAGGAATATGCTTATACTACTTTTACGGCCCTGTTCTATGCAATAGCCAAAGTACGAGAACATGTAAATGTAAACAACGTGCCAAATTTCAATCACTTGAAAATAAAACAAGACGTATTGCTAACTGGTGATATGTGCTACACACATTTAAGAATTCGATCAAACAGATGTCCGTAAAAATAATAAAATTTACAGGAAATGTTTGATTTGATCCTTGATGAGAATCAACTGGATGATGCGTGCGAACGATTGGCTGAATTTCTTGAAAAATATTGGCGAGAAACACATCCGTCGCCACTGTCGCCACCACATTCGCAACAGCAGCAACAGCAACAACAACAACAGCAACAACAACAACAACAACAACAACAACAACAACAACAACAACAACAACAACAACAACAACAACAACAACAACAACAACAGCAACAACGACAACAACAACAACAACAACAACAACAAAAACAACAACAAAAAGAAACACAACAACAACAACAACAACAGAAACAACAACAAAAAGAACAACAAGAACAACAGTAACAACAAAAACAACAGCAACAAAACCAACAATATATATACAAATAGAAGAAACAGACAAAAGAAAATAGTACAAATAATAATAATAATAATAATAATAATAATAATAATAATAATAATAATAATAATAATAAAAATAATAATAATTGAGCGAAGCGAAACTCCGAGCCAGGCTCGGAGTTTCGCGAAGCGTTTTATGTTTTGTACTCTGGGGACGAAAAGTGGATGTTCGTCCGTCCGTCTGTCTGTCCGTCCGAAAAGAATCTCAGGAACGGCTGAACCGATTTTAATAATCTTTTTTATTTGGAAGCAAATTATTCTATTGTGCTAGCATCGCAATGGGGTTTTAAAATTTTAAGCCATTTATCAGCTGTAGGTTAATTTGCATAATTAATTAAGCCTAAATAAGGACTTTCTACCTTATTTCGCTAATTATTACAGCTACAAGCAATCTAATTTCAGCCTAAAAGGGTTTTTAGCTGCGAGAAATCTGCATAGACTGTTTATAAACGTCTAAGACCGATAATTGAGTAGTTAATTAATAGATAATTTGCATATAAGCATAATTGATAAGCCTAAATTAGGCGTTTTTGCAATATTTCACCAATTATTGGGGTTACTAGCAATCTAATTTCAGCAATAATGAGTTTTTGGGTGAGAGGAATCTAAATAAATTGTCTACAAACCTTCAAAACCGATTGTCGAATAGTTATCTAATAGTTACTTTGCATATTTGCTTAATGATAGCCTAAATAATGGCTTTTTAAATTATGTCTCAAATTATTACGGTTACTGAACGGTTTTTCAGTGCGAGGAATCTGAATAAATTGTTTACAAAGTTCCAAAACCAACAAATGAATACTGTATTGACCCGAACAACAGGGTGTAGGGTAATAAGAGGGGGATCCCCATTTTGAGTCTCAATCAATAAGAGTCCGTATCCCTAATAAGAGTCCGTATGCGGATAGAGTCCCTAAATCCTATAGAGTCCATGAAGGTCAGTTATTCCTAATTGTAGTGCATAAATGACTCCAGGACCAAATAACTTGAGTTCAAAACTTTAAAGCGTACTTAAATTTTGAAGGTATATACATTCCTAAGTATAACCTTGTATTATCGCTCAAGCTATTGACACAAGACAAATAAACGTTTAATTCAACGGATAATTGCAGTAAAAAATGAATAACAGTCCGTAACCGAATAACAAGTGGTACCCTCTGGAGAGGCCAAATAAATATCAGTCCCCCTCTTAATCGGGTCACTACAGTAGTTAGCTAATAACTAATTTGCATATTAGCTTAACTGCTTACGTGTGTTCGAGCTTCGCTCAATACATGTAGTTTTTGACACGATTCCTTAAACGCGGCAGCCGCTGGAAACTCAAACAACCAATGATCAAAGACATATCAGAAGTAACACGGACTAACGACATACGATATAGAAAAAGCTTGGGATACAAACTTGATTGCCAGGATCCGCTAAGTCTCTCTTAAGCCTTATTCACACGTTCAAGTTTTAGCAACTGCAATTCATATATGCAGTTAATATATGTTTTCTAATCTGCATTGCACCATGTAAGGGTTATGCTATGCTTTTGGGGACTTCCGGCGCCGTCCGCCACTTGTGTTGCGTCCATGGCACAACACCATAATTTGTAAACAAAATTGATTGACTTAGAGGCGCCGTTCGGCGGCAGACAGCGCTGCACAACGAGTCCAGTGCAAGCTCAAGTTGAACATGCAAGTTGCAAATGCAATATTTTTGTGCAAAGATTAAAGATACGCATGGAAGCTTACAACGTTTTCGCACCGCGTCTGCCAGCTAAAGGCAGAAAAAAATTTTAGGCAAAATTGTATCAAGAAACTGCTCAAAGAAACCAAATCACTTATTGACTGTTTCCGTTTCCTGTTGGAGTGGCGGATATATATCGTGTATACTTGAAATACGAAAATTTATTTATTTATTTATTTGTTTATTGAAATAAAATAAGTAATTATATATATACACGTAGTGGTTATACAGTTATTATACATTAAAAATTATATGTAATTTTTGGACAAAATGAAAACTTGAATCTAGTTAGTTCTACACGACTTTATACTAAATTTTGTGGCATCGTTGGCAGAATTATTGTGAACAGCGCATAAACGGATATTTCCGGCGTGACATTTCTTGAAATCACTAGACTGCGAGGGATTAAACCCAAATGCACAATTTTAGTGCTCAATTTTAATACACAAATTTTGAGTTCGATCTCCGGCCTGTGGCCCGGGCGGCCTCTTTGATCTGCTAACATTACGACCCTCAGGTGCGTTTATTTTGGATTAAGTGAAGTATTTCCCTTTTAAGACATCAAGTAAAGAACTTCCAAGTTCCTTTCTGCTGATTTTAGCACTCAAAGGATCACACACAGTAACCGAGCCACGATGAATTTTATTTGCGGGTGTGAAATGGGTATGATCATACATCAGAAATAATATTAACCTTTATTTTGTAGGCCCATAAAATGGTACCAATCATAGGCACGCTGATTGTCGGGAGAATAGCCAGAAAATAGCCACGAAACGATAAGAAAAGTGGTACGAAAGTTCTCTGGACGCTATTTCAATTCTTTCTCACATGAATATTTTCAATTTCATATGATATGTCAAGGTAAAATTTGATCTTCAGTCTCACGACTGGATGGCGTTTACGGTGACTACTGAGCTGCAGGAGCTTGACGCTCGAACCCAAGGGGGTTGTCACGTTTTGTGAAAATTTTGCACTACGCGTATATGTTAGAATTGTTAAACACTGCTCACAGTGTCTGTGTTGCTCGTATATTATTTGTATTCAGTTGCTCATAGTATACTCTACGAGTGAAAGGGTTAAACGAGTTTTTTGGCATAATCGCTGTTAAAACGGTAGGCTCGACAGCTGACGTTCTCACATCACAGGATAGTGTCCCAGCTTTTAAAAACGCTTTAGACTAACCATTATTGCAAATGCCACTTCAGGATAAGGTTTTCGCCGACAGCCCTAAGGGTTAATTTACCATAGGACCTCCAGTTTAAAACGAATAGCTAATGACATTTTCAGAAGTTTTAAGCAGTGATTTCGAAATTAGTACGAAAATTTCCAGAAAAATGAAACTTAATCTATTCGAAGTGTACTTTATATCAAGTAAAAGATTTCCTGTACGTATGGTATCAATTCAAATTCTTCCCCTTAGATGAACGGGCAAACTTTGACTGATTTTTAATTTGTCTTTAATCCCTTGGATGCACTCACACCCACTGATCATGTGGACTCATGTATAGAACACGGCCGGATCGTTTGCCGGAGATGCTATAATAGAGTCAATTTAAGCTTTAGACTAATTTTTGCTTGACTTAGGTTTAGGCTTACGCTTAGGAATATGCTTATACAACTGTTCTGGCCCTATTCCATACATGGGCCACCATGTGTATAGCCATAGCCGGAAGTTCAGCTGTCAACTCCCGCCGTTTGGGATTTTTATACAGGGGTTTTCAGACTCGGTTTCTGTAAGAAATACAACAGCCCCCCCTTTGAAACTGTGGCCCCGTGTAATACTCAGGGAAGGAACGTTTTTCTGTGGGACTGAAATAAAATAAGCTTAACCTTTAGACTAACTTGTTTGCTTGGCTTAGGCGTAGGCTTACGCTTACGCTTAGGAATATACTCATTCTTAGGAATGAGCTTATAATAGCGTTCCGCCCCTGTTCTTTACATTGGCCGGAACTCTTATAGAACGCAACACCCCTTTTTTAAAATCCTGGCTACGACCATACCCCTGACTCGCCTAATTCAACCGGAGTAGCGACCCCCGTTGAAACAATAGGTGCTACCATGCGAACAAACTCTTCATAATTAATCTGATTATCTCCGTCGACATCCACTTCGCTAATCATTTCGTTGACTTCCGCTTCCGATAAGCATTCGCCCATAGTTGTCATGCAATGACGAAATTCTTCGAGGGTAATGTATCCGTTGCCATCCTGTGTAATAAATATCCACAAAATATATACAAGCAGCCAGGGTACAACCGGAGGTCCCCCCTCCGGCTCAGGGTCCGGCAGAAAATCAGCCTCTGACTCCGGCAGAATTTTGCCGGATGTTCCGGCAATTTCGGTAGTACAACTTTGCATAATTTTGCGAAATTTATTTTAGCACGTTTCGTTTTAATTTTGTCTCAATTTTCAGGGAAGAATTTCCGAAATTTCGCAGAAAATTAACGTGAAACCAAACAGCTTAAACGAGGCAGGCCGACGGGGTATCAAGGTATCAATCTTGCATCACTGTAAGCCCCAGTGAGTTGAGTTCAACTCAAAATGAGTTGAATCAACTCAGTCTAAGTTAGGACTTTCAAAATTCAGAATTCTGAGTCAATACAACTCACTCTGACTTAATTATTCAGCTTACCCGGAATCAATTGAACTCAGAGTGAGAATCAACTCAACTCAGAGTTAGTTAATGTTTACTGTTATTAACTCAGAAATAACGAACTTTTCGCGTGAGTTGATTAAACCAATTCATTGAAATTTACAGTGCAGAAATTATAGTTTAGCAGTGAATAGTGAATAATTAACAAAAACATTGATTTTGTAATAAATTCGTACCGTTCAAGGTTTATTGAATGAAATTTTAAAATGCTAAAGTAAAATTGTTTGATTACGAAAACACCTTTGTCTAAAATAGGAATAAAATGAAATTCAGGCATGAAATTTTAAAATAAAATGTTCTAAAATAGTGCCCGAATATTTGAAGATATACAAATTTTCATCTTAAGTATTTCTAACTGTTTTACAAAACGGAATAATTTTTGTTAAAAATAGCACAAATCATTTGTGTTTTGTTTTCAATTTAACAAGTAACGGTAAATTCCAATGCGTTGATTAATCAATTCGCTAGCGAGCTGGTTATTTGTAAATTAATGTCAGTGAACATTAACTCACTCTAAATTGAGTTGATTCTCACTCTGAGTTGAATTGACTCGGTGTCAGTTGATTAATTAACTCCGGCATCGACTACACTGTAAATCTGTGTGAGTTGATTTTAACTCAGAATGAGTTGAATCCATTCAGTGTGAGTTAGGACTTTCACAACTCAGAATTCTGACTCAATAAATCTCACTCTGACTTAATTATTCAACTTATACAGAATAAACTGAACTCAGAGAGAGAATCAACTCAACTTAGAGTGCGTTAATGTGTTTACTGTTATTAATTCAGAAATAACTAAAACTCGCTTGCTGAATTGATTAATCAACTCATTGGAATTTACAGTGTAAAACCTTATCAAAAACGCGAAACGCCATTCGAATCAATTCTTGGTCAGTTTCTTTGTTGACAACTTTCATCATTTGACAAAATTCGACAAAATCAATTTTTCCGTTGCCGTCTGCGTCAAATTGGCCAATAATATTCACCAGCTCATCTTCGGTCGGATTGAGTCCAAGCGTTCGCATTGCGTACCCGAGTTCTTTGGTGTTCATTGTGCCGTTGCGGTCACGATCGAACATCTTAAACACAGCTTAAGGGTTGCGCTACGCTTGACGTCCGGCGCCGTCCGTCAACGTCCGTCAGTTGAACGGCACCGTCCGTCAGTTGAACGGCACCGTCCGTCAGTTGAACGGCACCGTCCGTCAGTTGAACGGCACCGTCCGTCAGTTGAACGGCACCGTCCGTCAGTTGAACGGCACCGTCCGTCAGTTGAACGGCACCGTCCGTCACCGTACGCTTATACGTGAGTTATTAGTGTACGATACAGCACGGCGACGGACGGCACCGTACGGGTGATGGTCGGCGCCGTACAGTATCGTGCGGGTGATGGACCGCGCCGGACTGCGCCGCACGTCCACAAAAGTATAGCGCAGCCCTTACTGTTTCACTCATAGAGTAAAATATGTGCAACTCAGCATAAACTGTGTACGCAAAATACACTATGCGCAGTGTTGAACAATTTCTTATGCGTACTTTACTGTAGTGACCCGAATAACAGAGGGGTACGCTCCTATGGCCAAGCGGTGATTATAAACGCTTTTATCCAACAGCTACGGTGTTCCAATTCTTGATTCAATCTTTGGACCCATATTCTCAAATGAGTATAGCAGTTATCATCAGTTAGTAAGAACGTTTCAAACTCTCTAATTATTGCAGTTGTTAACCTCAATTTCGGATCAGGAGTAGAGCAAATCACATATGCGAAAAATGATCTCAATTTTGGGCCTTGACATTTATTGGTTCGAAAGTTACAGGAGCTGTCACCAACTGGTAATAGGTGCTACACACAGTTAAAGCTACCGTTCTAAATATCAAATAAGCAATGTTCATGACTATAACCACGTACTCTTCTATACAGTGTATTATGAGCCTTGTGCACATGCAAACATAATCAGTAAATGTATGCGTGGTATAAAATCTGCACAAGTCGTGGGACCACCCTCGAGCGTCAAGCTCCTATGAGTAGTCGTCGTAAACGCTTCCTACCCGTGACACCCGGGTTCGAATCCAAGAGTGAAAATTAGCATCTGACGAAATACAAAAATTCGGGTCAGTTGGTATATGCGCACAGTAAAGTGTATGTAAAGCATAGATTGCCGTAAATGTTCGCATATACCGGAATATGAAGTTGTTGCAAACAATCGACCTCATGGTGTAGTGGTAGCATGCATGATTCGAGTGCAACACGGTTCCGGTTCAATTCTGGCGTGGCCCTAATAACTTTGGGCAAAACTTCGAATTTGCCACAGCTTAAGTTGATTTACCTTGAAAGCTTCCTGAAACTCTGTCATTTCTTCTTCGGTCGCCGGAAGTACTCTAACACACACATCCGGTTCATGAGTTCGTGGCGTTTGCAAACTGTTTGATGCGAATATTTCTTCGCTTGCCCGAGGCAAATAGTGAGCCTTTTCTGGCCCTGAATCCAAAGACTCGCAGGGCGGCCCTCGACGTACGGCTGAATTTGCTCGTGTCCTTGGGGTAGGATGTTTGTAAAGCATCGACAAGTGAGAAAACAAAGGTTCGTTCACGGTTGACGAACGAGGGCGTGAACTCGCAATTGTGATCTGGCGAACTTTAAGTTTTGTTAGATTTTGTTTAAAAGTTTTGAAAGATATTGGCTGGGTTTCTGAAACCTTATTTAAGAATTTACTTAAATTATACTTAATCACTATTCACACTTGCAAGGTTTTGCTGCGAGAACTTGCACGTGAAAATAGGGCTTACCCCTTTCACCCATAGAGTATACTATGAGCAACTAAATACAATAATGTACGAGCAATACACACACTGTGAGCAGTGTTTAAGACTTATAGCATATATGTGCAGTGTAAAATCTTCACAAGACGTGAGAGCCCCCTCGGGCTCGAGCGTTAAGCTTCTATAGCTCAGTGGTCATCGTAAACGCCTCCCACCCCTGAGACTGGGGTTCGAATCTCACCTTGAAATTACATATAATGTGAAGTTGCAAATATTAATGTGAGAAAGGGTTAAGCAATAAGGTAAGTCACCGACCTAAGTAAGTACTTACTATTTGGAGCAAAATAATCAATATCAGACAACAGGACCTATGATAAAACAAGAAAGCCAAAGTTTTGCTTCATATTAAGGAGGCATCATGATTCTACAATTTGCATTAGGCCTATGTTAATATGCCTAGATTATTTACACTGAAATATGTCAAATTTAGTCAGTGACTTAAGTATTTACTCATCTTAAAAAGTACGCTTTTGAAAACAACAAAATGGTTAAGTATTTGCTTAGCACATATCTAAGCATTAAGCCGTACATAAGTAGGGTATCCGAAACCCAGCCATTGTTTAAGAAATATTGAGGGATACAGTAGAAAATATTCGCTGTTGTTTAAAACTGTTTAGTTCGACCGGGTGATGCGAAACCGCAAGCAAATATGTAAAATGTGACAAAATCGCACTTGGATGCGAATTGAAAAAACTTGGCTTTAAATTATAAAATTATCAAAAATTAAGTTGAAGTTCAAAAATTTAACAAAATACTAGAAAGTCTTTAGTAAACTATTCTGTTGCTTAAGGTCCGTTTTGCCATATCCGGCGGTTGACCTATGGTTATACATTTTGGTTATTAACACAATGATTGTCTCAAAATAAAGAGTATTTTTTCCAACATTTAAATATATATTTGAAAATTTAAAAATGTTAAACTTTAAGGGGCGTAACAGTAGTATATATAATTTATTTCTAAGCCTAAGCTTAATCTTAGGCCTATTAGTCTAAGCAAAAACCAGTCTAAAGCTTAAGCTACCTCCATTAAGGCCCGCTGAAACCTTCCTCAATATCAAAGTAGCAAGGGCCAAAATTTTTTAAATGATGCGACGAAACTAACGAAGATTTGCACCCAGCATGACGCCTACCGAATAGGGTCGGATCAGTAGCATAAGCATATTCCTAAGCCTAAGCTTAAGTCTAAACGAACAGAGCTAGTCTAAGGCGTAACCTTGCAAACTAACGAAGATTTGCACCCAGCATGACGCCTACCGCCTACCGAATAGGGTCGGATCAGTAGCATAAGCATATTCCTAAGCCTAAGCTTAAGTCTAAACGAACAGGGCTAGTCTAAGGCTTGACCTTGCAAACTAACGAAGATTTGCACCAAGCATGACGCCTACCGAATAGGGTCGGATCAGTAGCATAAGCATATTCCTAAGCCTAAGCTTAAGTCTAAACGAACAGGGCTAGTCTAAGGCTTAACCTTGCTCTATTGCAGCATCGGGACAAAACGACCCAGTTCTGATCTAAACACGAGCCGTCGTACTTTTAATGATTTAAAACAAGTTTAGCATTTTTAAGACTTAGTCATCAGTTGTGTAATCTTCTATTGTTCTAATAGAAACACGATTTGCCAGAGACGTCGAATTCAAAATTGGCAGTTAAGCTCAACCAAATACACTAATTGTACAACCTAAGATACGTCCAAGACTTAAACTTAGGTTGGGCGGAGCCTGAGGTCAACCCGAGATATCTTTGAAATTCGATTATTTATATACTCTCTTAAGAATATAAACAGATCAACCTATTTTTAAAAAAACATAAAAATCAGAAAATAGATTACTGAATATAAATATGAGTCAAACATTATTTGAAAAAAAGAAATTTGTTTCTTATAAATTGTAAATTGTAATTCCTTGATTATAAGACATTTATGTTTTAACCATTTCAGACACAAATTTCTAAGCTGTTTAACGACTAATTGAGTCTTGCAATTTCAAGACAATTTATTTTGTGCGTTGTGCCCTACTTCAGGGCCGAAATATCAAAACGGAACAAAGTTTAAAATTGAGTCAAATTTGTCAAATAAATAAACCAAATACATATTTTGTTTTGCTCAATTTACGAAAAAACAACGCCCAAATTCAAAAACCAGCACCGGAGAAAACCCAAAACAACGCAATTTACTTACGCAATTTAAGCAATTGGCCAAATCATTCAAACGGTGCCTAGGTTTACGTACTTTTCACACGCCTTTGCCAGATATGCGACAGTTTAATCCACTGCCGAAACGGTCAATGTTACTTTTAGGGGCGTAACAGTAGATTAAGCGTATTCCTAAGCCTAAGCCTAAGCCTAAGCAAAAATATGTAATCTAGAATCTAAACCTACTCTTTTATGAACCCGCCAGAAACCTGGACGCCCCTTAAAGTAACATGGGCCGCCGAAACTTTGCCAGTTTCCAGTTCATTTACTCATTTGTGCTTAAATTGTTCAAAACACGTCTAACCCGTATAACCAACGGACTTCCAGGGGGGTCGATGGTTGACAACACTTGGGAAATTACTTGCATCTATTTTCAACGAAAGTTTCAACCCAGCGAGTAAGTGATGTGAAAGCGACAAACGTCCCACGTTAAATTTCTGCTCCAAACCCACAAATGTTTGTTAAGCTGCTACGAAAGATGTATAGCTGAATTGTATGCGTTAATGCGAAAGAATATTACTATAGCATTAAGTAGGTCATACTTTCTCACAAGCATTCTTCCCAATTTATAGAACCGAACCATAACAGCGGTATAAACGTATTTCTAAGCCTAAGCCTAAGCGTACGAATGAGCTTACACCTATGCTTAAGCGTAAGCCTAAGCCTAAGTAAAAAATTAGTGTAAAACGTATAAGCTATTGCGGACCCGCTGACATACGTTCCACCCTGATCTTCACACCAGTTGGTTAAATTTCGATCAAAAATTTTACCATTTTCACATATTCTATTTTAGAATTGCACGCATTGCTTGATTTTATTTGCAGTAAAATCAATATTATTGGTAACATCACGAAAACAACACTGAACCGTATGTATATTTATGCAATATTCATTAGCATTTGTGTTAAAAATATAACGCTATTTCAAACGCATTTCAACCAATTCAAACACATTTTTATTGCAAACACCGTAACTCTAAAACGAATCGCTAGTGCAGCGAGCTTCTAGCAAGTGCTTTGGCCAATGTTACTTTAAGGGGCGTAACAGTAGATTAAGCGGCGTATTTCTAAACCTAAGCCTAAGCCTAAGCGTTGCGTCTATCCCAGCTTACAGGAATCTTGCTAACATTAGGTGCCGGCTTAACTTCTCAAGCTTCGACATAGACGTTCGTTTAAATAAACCGGTATTCGCTGAGAAAATACCCTATAACCGAAAGCGCTTTATTATGAGCTAAGCAGGATACAACCGGATGTTTGTCCGCGCTCCGACTCAAAATTAACCTTCAGTTTCAGCGAAAATTTCAGCGATGCTTACAAATTCAGAAATGAAATGTTTTTGGTATTTTGTTATAAATGTTCGAATCATTCTTTGAGTAGGTTATTAATTTTGGAAAAAATTGAAAACTTTTTAAATACGGAAACTTTTCAATATATTTAAAAACAAAATGATTTTAAAACACCTTTACAGATTTTATTGTTGGTGAAAATTAGCAAATTTAACATCATTTGAATTTTACTAATTTCAAGATGCCTACGCTTCCGGCTACAGCTACGGCAAAATTTGTTGACTTCCGGATCCGTTATATGTGCATTTCCGGTTGAAACGTTTTCAACTAACAATACTTACTGTGTATTATTAATTTGTTTCGTTATAGAGCAGTTGTTTTTGGACTTAAAAATAATTGTCGTCATCTTTCAAATTTCACTAAACACCGAGCCAATGTAAAGAACAGGGGCGAAACAGTATTATAAGCAAATTCCAAAGCCTAAGCCTAAGCCTAAGCCTAAGTCTAAGTGTAAGAATGAGCATATTCCTAAGCGTAAGCCTAAGCCTAAGCCTAAGCCAAAGCGTAAGAATGAGCATATTCCTAAGCCTATGCCTAAGCCTAAGCCTAAGTCTAAGCCTAAGCCTAAGTGTAAGAATGAGCATATTCCTAAGCCTAAGCCAAAGCCTAAGCCTAAGCCAAAGCGTAAGAATGAGCATATACCTAAGCCTATTCCTATGCCTAAGCCAAGCAAAAAATTTGTCTTAAGCTTAAGCTTACTCTATTGCAGTCTCACAGGAAAACGTTCCACCCCTGATCTTTACATGGACCAAACACCGCATGCACGAAACTGCTTGTAATCCCAAATTACATAGCTAACAAAATATGCATTTCCTACAAATTACATACGATTCGCTTGTAAACGGATGCAAAAAAATGGACGTTTCTCTAACGGGGAGAGTGGATAATAATGTTAAATCCACTGGCAGCTAAGATCACGGATACTACATTACATAGTGGTGATCCAGGCGTGGACTGGCAGCTAAATCGACCACGGCATTTCGACAAAAATCGGCAAGCTTACTCTATTATAATTTTACAGAAAAACGATCCGCCTCTGATCTTTACATGAACCAATCGGTCCACCGGTGACTATTTTAGAAAAATAACTACATCGACCGATATTTTATACTTTGCAAAAAATCAGCTAAAACACGTGAAAAATGGTCAAATTTCAACCAGCTCACCGGAGCCATTTGCTCCACGTGCCGGATATCCAGTCCGCTCCTGTTGCGATCGCTAATCCGATCGAGAGGGTGCCAGGCATTGAGTAGTATCAATAAATTCGTGTCCATAATCTGAATCCATCGCGTATGAATGGCCGGTGGGTTACATTTTTTCGTTTTGGGTGCGGGCGTTTGCCGGTTTATTTATGTTTGTGCCTTTCGAATCGTTCTGTTGTCACCCCTGAGCTGTCTTCGGGCGTTCTTAATCGCTTGTTTTTGAGCTTTTGGTAGAACACTGAACATTTTCCGGCAAATTGCTTGAACTTCTGGCGGAAGTGAATATGCGAGTTCGAAGGTTACTTTTGTTGCGACCGGAACTGATGATGAACTTCCCGGTGATCTACCAATTAATGGTACCAATGAATATATATATATATATACACATATATATACACATATATATACACATATATATACATATATATATACACATATATATACACATATATACACATATATATACACATATATATACACATATATACACACATATATATATATACATATATATACATATATATATATGCATATATATACACATATATATACATATATACATATATACACACATATATATATATAATTTTTGCGCGAATGATACACCAAAGTTCCGCTATTCAACGCCTAACTTTTACACAACTCGATAACTCGATATGACATCAAAAGAGCTTCAGTGAAATATTGTTCCTTGCAGTCAAAAATTTAGTTTTGTGCTCAAAAAATACAAATTAAAGCGGACACTTACTGTGAGTCTTTGACGATTCCTCTGAAATGGAAAACAATGAAATTTAAGTTTGAGTTGAATTTTTAACTCACAAACGTTCCATTACAAATGATTCGAGATAAAATAGTTCATCAAATTACGATGTGTCAATAAATATGATTTTGAAAATCACAGCTATGCAGTAATATGCAGTTTTAAAAGGGACACACGTAAGGAAAGGTTATGTCAATATATCGCTTGGAAACCTTTGAAAAAACAACACAACTTCTGACACAGGCTTTAGAATACCCCAAATAAATTTGAGAATCGAAAATGGTGAATCAGATTGACTCTCTTCTATATAGGTTCCACGGAACTACACAAACTGAGTCAAAATTCGACTCCGCCACAGTCAAATTGGACTCCCAAACCCAGGATACAGGGAAGATGTACCGTGTAATCACGGTCAAAACCTCCTCGCGATCGAAGCGACCGAAACGCCAAATGCAATTTTAGTAATCGGTAAAGGCTGACCTGACGACTATTTTTTTATAAAATATTCTTTTCTATATTTTGAATCGGAAACATAATTGAATGGCTGCCAAATTTAAGTATATCTCCGCCCAGCTATTGAGTATGTCAGTCTAGGTAGGAACCAGCGCTTGTGAGTTTTTCAACTAAAGCAGCTGTTTCTATCGTTGACTATATGTTGACCGTATATCCTGCGGACTGGCATACATACAGCGTATTGCATTATATTGCATGTGCACATAACAGACAAGCATAACTTCGCTTCTGCTGGCTTAGGTATAAAATTGCAAGTGAAATTAACCAATTTACGCACTCTGCGATATTGACAGTACTCGCCAGAACCGATTCGGTGATTCTGTCGTATTCACTTCGAGCTTCGACGTCATTGAATGACGCTGCGTTGCATGCAGTGTGCATTTTCAACTGCGATGCGTACACCAAAGTCGTCGTGTGAGCGTCGACAGCTTCTGGCGAAATTTGCGACAACGATTCGTCTGACAGCCCACGGCAAGCATCGACCGATCTCCTATAAAAAATTATTCATTATTGTCATTTATGTCATATTTCCAACACCGGAAATCATGAACAAAGCGAACAAAAACTTCGTTAAACGCTTCCCAGCTCGCGTTTGAACAAAATTGGTTGGATTTTGAATTTATTTGCATATTTGAGCTTCTCATGACTATTCCTGATCATTTCACGCCCATTTTGAAAGTTTTGAAAAATTCAATAGGCGGCAAATGTTTAAATTTGTCGTTTTGAATTTCGGACGCTGATTTGAGTACTGCATTTTTTATACATTTTGATCGATGTTGTTGATGCACACGTCTAGCAGCAGGGACAGAAACCTGGTAGAAGTTCACGGTCCATGTGGTTTCAAAAATATGGAAAGTAAACTAGAAGCAAAGTACTGATTGTTCTAGTTCAGCCAGAAATGGAACTTAATTCTCGGCCAATGTATAGAACAGCGCCGGAGCAGTAGTATAAGCATATTCCTAAGTTTAAGCCAAAGCCTAGGCGTAAAAATGAGCGATCCCTAAGCATATGCAAACATTTGTCTACAACTTATTAAGCTTACTCCATTGCAGTCTCGCAGAAAAACTTTCCGCCCCTGATCTTTTCATGGACCGATTTCGCAATACGTTGGTGATGTGCAATACAATGCTACATGGTATGTATATCGTATAAATTTAATTGCTATTCACTGATGAGAAATTTTAGAACTTTCAACGTCTAAAATTAACTAGTCATCGTGGTTGGAAATTTATAAATCCTAAAATATTCATCACAAAACTTTTTAAGAATGTGTTCTAATTTGCATATATATATATTGTCCGCTCCGGCACTACTGCTATAACGCTGCCCAAAATACGTCTGTGTGGCGTTCCAGCTTTAATAATATACATAACACCTGGAACGCTGTCCAAAATACGTATGTGAGGCGTTCCAGTTTCAATAATATAGATGTGTTCCACCATGATTGTCTTTTAATTACGACCGATCAATGCCTACACTGAATCCACTTTAAGAATCAAGCAACATGCTGAATTACTTGCTCAGCTGAACGTTTCAAATTCAAATGTTGCATATTGAGTGTCGAAATTAACCGAATTTCTAAAAGATCTTTCCTAAATGTGACCCTGGATCAATCCCGTCCCTTAAGGAATGAAAACAGCCCTTGGGGTAAACCCAAACGTTTAGAGTGGTACCCCTGATCTGCGTTTTTTAATTCTTCGTTAATATTTCATTGGTCAGTTTAGTTAAGACCTGACCTAAACCTAGGAATATTCAAATTCTATAGCTAAATCGCATAACGAATCGAGTTTACCGGGGTACCAGGGTGTGGGGTCCTTGTAGCTGAATGGGTCGCACCCTGGGATACACGCGACAGGTGGAACAATTAGCACATTCAGCATGCTTCTGTACTGTTTGCAACGGTTTAGTCGTTACGTTATTGAATGCCTGGGGATATAAGCTTATTTTGACTGCATCTGACAGCTTAAAAATCCAAAACTTAGACGCATTCGCAAGTTATTACACCAGACGTATTAGAGTCGTCCCTCAGTTTGATTGGACAACAAATTTTTACACCAGAAGTATCAGAGTACTCTCTAAATTTGATTCGCCAACGAATTTTTACAGCAAAAGTATCACAGTACTCTCTAAATTTGATTCGCCAACGAATTTTTACACCAAAAGTATCAGAGTACTCTCTAAATTTGATTCGTCAACGATTTTTTTCAAATTTTTATAGTTTTTCACAATGCCCTATTCACACATGCAACGCACTTTTTTACAGCAAAAACTTGTACGTGCAACTTATAAGTGCAAGTTTGGTCACAAATTGCGTTCTTGCAGTTGCAAATTATTCACTGGAATTGAATGCTGTTAATTTTAATTCGCACATGTAAACGCAGTTGAAGTTGCCGCTACTTTATTTAGCTTAATCTTGTTCTCGTTCAATTTACACTCGAAAACTTTGAAAGCAATTTCCGCTTTCGTCGCGCTAGTAGCCCAGAACGGCTTAAATTGACCGTCACGTATATTCAAAACGCCACCATTTCAGCACCAAACTCACAGTCGGTCGTGTTCGTCGCTCAGACGATTTGCTGACGGCTCCAAATCCTCTGTTTCGTCTGCTGCAGATTTCGGTGGAAGTTTGTTTTCACCCCTGCGAGTAAAACCATCCGCTAAAACTTTGGATTTCCGCACCGCTTTGACGGCGACCCTGGCGATAACCTTGTTCGCTTTCAACGTTGCTTTCACCGTTGCGTTGATTGGTCTCAGTTTCAACACGGCGACTTGATCCGGTGGAACACACGACGCCATAACGACCAACGTTCGGTCTTTGTTCATATTTATCGTCGAGCTGAAAAAATATAATGATCACTGAACAACAGTCAAAGGGGAATTTAGGTTAGGCTCTTAGGCAATAGCCTGCATATTTACGTTTAAGCTTGGGTCCAGGAACAGGTTACCTAAACCATAAGCTTTAACCTGATTTCAGGTTACCTAAACCATAAGCTTTAACATGATTTCAGTTCCATAGTACAGAGAGTTAATGTAAAGAACAGGGGCAGAACAGTATTATAAGCAGATTAAAAAGCCTAAGCCTACGCGTAATAATGAGCATATTCTTACGCCTTAAGCCTAAGCCTAAGCCTAAGCCAAGCCAAAAAAATAGTCTAAAGCTTAAGCTTACTCTATTGTAGTCTCACAGAAAAACGTTCCGCACCTGATCTTTACATGGGCCGTACAGAGGTAATAACTCACTATACGAATGCCCGTTGCAATATATCTTTCGCTGTTTACAGAGTTAAGCTTAAAATTAAAGTTAATTTACGACAATTAGTAATTTCAACAAGTAGTACATTTATAAATTAAATAAGGTCAAAAATTGTAGAATTAGGAAAAATTTGTCACTGTTGCGGTCACGTATCTTTCCATAAAAATCGTTTTAACCCAGCACCTAATGTTTTCTTGGAAAACTCCTGCCAATTTTTTAGAATGTGATAATATTGGACTAATTTTCAGCTTAGAATTGAACTTATCTAAAACGATGTTATTGTATCTACAACACATATTTCTTTGAAGATTGCCGCGAACCACTGCAGAAGTCACCGCCAGTTGGTTGTGAACAACAATGTACCAATATATTTCACTACATATTTTTAAAATTAAGAAAATCTTGCACCCAGCGAAGTTTCTAAACACATTGAAAATACTTACGTTGCACCATTTTTAGGAATTTGATCTGAAAATCGAGTCAAAATACACTTTGTGTATTCGTTGAAAAACGTTTCGATTTTCTTCTGAGCCGCCTGGATATCGCCACTGGCCGACGGCTGCGTCAAGTTGTGCATCGCATTCGCCAACACAACCGACTGATTGGCAATTGTCTCAGTCGTCTTCGATGCGATCTTTTCACCAGCGTCGCAATCGGGGGTCCAGTTGATGGCTGTGTCACTTTCTGGACTCGCAGCCAAAGTACAAACTGTCGTGACGGTGTTGTTTCTAAAAATACAAAAATAACACAATTTGACGCATCAGCAGATAACAAATTGTTCACAAGTAGAACGTTCAAAATGAATATTGATATGACCAGTTGACAAGATCAAGAGTGTGTAATACTTTTTAACAAGAGTATGCAACAGGGTACATTCTGTGTAGAAAAGAAGAAAGAACCTCGCGCGCGTTGCATTTTTGGCTTACCCCACTTGTTTCGGAGGTCAAGTTGATCTATTGGCTGCATTTTACATTCAAAACGTACGCAGGATAATCACGAATTTTCCGTTTATAGTTACATAAGGTGAGTTATATTTCAAGTTGTTAAATCGGCCCCATTTCTCAAAATCCGAGTAGGGGGTCAGCCGACAACACATCATAGCGGTGGTACATTTTGCACCGTGCAAACTGCGTTTAGTTGCATACTCTTCTTGGAATATGTATCATCCACTCTTGGTGAGATCAAGAGTGTATGATACAAGAGTGTGCAACTCTTGCTTCCGCATGGTACAAAATGTACCACCGGGCGTTGCGTTTTTGGCCGACCCCCCTTGCTTAGAGGGGGGTCGCTGTCACATGGAATAACCCTAAATTAAATTATAAGCGGCGCAATTTTTTATTGCCGGATACATAAAGTGGCATGGTTCACATAGGTTGTACCCCCCTCTAAATAGAGGGGGTGGGCCAAAAACACAACGCGTGCCGATTGCATTCTTTTCCTCACAGAATGTATCCAGTTGCTTACTATTGTTGAAATATGTATCATCCACTCTTGGTGCAATTAAGTTCTGAGTTTTCTCAAATTATTTCTTAGTTACAATGAACACAGACTTGCAAAATTAGAATTATTCCAATAGGTATAGCGTCTACACCATTTCTCGCAATGCAGGCTTATGTAATATATCCTTACAATTTATAGAATTCCATTCGCTCAGTTGAATGTTTCAGTAAATAATATTCTCGCATTGTTAACCTAATTATTAATTTATCCCAGAAAACACGTTATGGTCGTTTCGAGATTGCAATTTAATTAAAAGACTTGCCAGCCTTTTTTGCGCAATGCGTAAAAGTTAACGAATGAACAACAATTTGGATGCAAATTTTCTTATCACAGAACAATGGAATTTTTCGTATCAGAAAATATTGTAAACAAACGTAATGCTGGAAAATGGACCAAAATACGGAATGTGGCGTATTTCAGCATTAATAATATTGATTATTGATCTGAACCACATCGCGTTGCACAAACCTGTCAGCGATAATAACTTATTTTATTTGGTATGCTTAACTTTTAACAATTTTAGAATATTTATTAAATACTTCAGTATATGAAACGGTAAATAAATTTGAGGCAAACTTACACAACCGGTTGAGTAGCGGCTGACTTTGTAGTTTGCACCTGAGTTTTAAGTAATTCAGTAGTCGCGGACGTAGTTGCAGACGTTGCCATCGTCATACTTCTGTAAAAGTGGTATAAACAACAAATTTACGCAACTTCCACAATATCATGCGTACACCAAGTAATGTTTTCGGGACCAGGTAATACAAAATGAAGCCAAGTCTCCCTAACACCGCTGAAACCACGGTCATTCCTGATCATTGGACGCTTAAAACTAAACTTTTTATTGTCTAAATGTTTTCTTAGAAGTATAATGTTGTGAAGTAAAAAGTAGCTGTGCAGTAATAATTTTTATTCAAAATTATTTATTTTAAATACAGTAATCGGTAATTATTAAAAATTAATTAAACTAAACTATATATAAATGCTTCACTGTAATTTGATCGAAAATTTAAGAAAATGTAAATTACAGAAAAAACCACGTTTGAGTCCGAATTGCCATATTTTTTTAATTTCACAAACAATTTATTGCCAAAATAGTAAATTTTCAATAATTATCAATTACACAAAAATAATTAATTTTTAATAACAACCACTAGTTTACAGCTACTTTTTACTTTATAATATTACACTTTTAAGAAGACATTCAGATGATAAAAACGTAAAATTTTTAATAATTTTTATAATTTTTTTTATTTCTTTCTTCAATTTTAATAATTCGATCAGTGTACCCACGATTTCGACATGATAAATTAATATTTTTTTACTGAAACTGCGACGAAATTCTACGTATAACTTGATATGATGCTTTAAAAGTTAATGTAATTATCGTTGTGGATTTAAAAATTACAAACAACAAGTACTCGTCGTCGTGTAACCCAACGTTGGTTGAATCACCGCCAGTCGAGTCGTCAACGTCAGTTGAATTTGTAGATGCAGCATCGTTCGTTTGAGATGGAATTTTTGATGTGCTCCATTGGCTCGTAGACGTCGTCACAGCTGCATTTGCTGTCGAAGTTTGATTATCTGTCGTTTTCAATTCCGCTGTGGTCGCGGTTGTGTTTGTTTCAGATTTTGTTGTCGGTGTCATTGATGTGTCCGCGGCGGATTCAAAGTCGTCATCACCAAATATATCAGCCGTTCCAGTATCGACTTGAGACTCGGTTGTCACCGCATCTGTTGTAGTTTCACTGGTTGTTGTGGTCGCAGCTGTTGACGTTGACGCGTCTGTTGTCGCCGTCACGTTTAGTGTCGTCGATATTGATTCAGTGGTACCAAGCGTTTCCACAGCTTCCGTTGACGGCGACGATGTCGACGCTGGAGTCGGTGGTTGAGCTGGTGATAACACAATTACCGATGGAGCAGTCGGCTGACGATTGTTACCATGATTATTAATCACGTTGATTTCATGATTATTGTTGATATCGTTATCTTGATTGCCAACCGATATCGAGTTATCATCACAGTCTTCGCCACACCATTGGTTGATGATCGGTCGGCCAGTTGGAGCTGGCGTTCTCAGAATCACTCGTTCGATAATTTCGGTTACTATTGCCGTTACCAGTTCTGGTTCTGTCGTCGTTTTGGTATCTGCAAATGGATTTTGAGTACTTCTGGTTGTTGTTGCTGGGGTTGGTGTTGGTTGAGTCGTAGTGGTGGTCACAGTCGACGATGATGTACGCTTGGGTATTGTTGCTTCTGGTCTCAAAAACAAAACAGGCTAAAGTTATCGTAATTTCGGCCCATGTTACCATTTTAGTGACGCGCTGGTTTCTGGTAGGTTTGTAAAAGAGTTGGCTTACATTCCAGACTACATTTGTTTTGCTTAGGCTTAGCCTAAGGAATACGCTTTGTCTACTGTTACGGTTCTAAAAGTTACATTGGCGGTAACTTCAAAAAATGAAACGCTAATTTTTATCACTCAAAATATTGCTTTGGTTTACGCCGACAACTTACTCCATGCACTAAATTTGATATTATTTCGGATGGCTCTAGATTATAGTTCCACTGTATCCGGTCTCGGAGAAAATTTGAATTTTTTACGTCTTATATTGTATTAACAATTCTGGCCAATTTAAAGAACAGTGGCGGAACAGTATTATTAGCATATTTCTAAGCCTAAGCCTAAAACCGTAGCCTAAATGTATAAGAACGAGCATATTCCCAAGCCTAAGCCTACGCCTAAGCCTAAGCCAAGCAAAAAAAAATTAGTCTAAAGCCTAAGTTTACTCTATTCTACTCTCGCAGAAAATCATTACGCCCCTGATCTTTACATGGGCCATAATACTGAACGCTCAAAAATGGACCTTGTTACTTTCAGTACCATCCCGATTTTGAGTTAGGCTGTAAAAGAGTATATTTAAATTTTAGACTACATTTTTTTGCTTAGGCTTTTAGGCTTTTAGTGTTTACGCGTTTTTTTAACGGTTTGGCTTAGGAATACGCTCAATCTACTATTTACGGCCCTAAAATGAATATTGGCCCAAATAATTGTGTAGTTTCTACGATTTTATTCTAAAATTTAGTTTATTAGCAAACTTACAGCGTTGTTGGAAGCTCGGTTAAATCAAGGAAAAGGGTAGTTTCCTGTTCAGACAGCGGCGCTGATGTTGTCGTTTTTGTTGTTTGTATTATTGTAGACGCTTTTGCACTATAACAAACCATTAATTGAACGATATAACACGCTTTTTTGGTCAAACACAATGTAAATTCCAGTGAGTTAATTTTAATCAACTCAAATGACGAATTAATAGCTATTCTTGGCGATTTTTGATGTTAATTTACAGGAAACATCAACTCTTTCTATTGCTGATTTAAAAGCTGGGTGAGTTGATTAATTAACCTCGGAATGAGTTCTATTGATTCAGAATTCTGAGTTCATTTAACAGCAAACACCGACTCATTCTGATGCTGATTTCATATCTGGGTGAGTTGATTAATTAAACTCGGAATGAGTTCAATCAATTCAAAATTCTGAGTTGTAAAACATTAAATTCAGAGCTCAGCGTGTGGAGTCGAATCAACTCATTTTGAGTTAAAGTCAACTGACTGGCATTTGTAGTGCAAATACTTGCAGTACATGTTGTTTATTAATGACGCCACGTTATTTTGGTTCTCAGGCGACAGTATAATATTTAGGTTTGCAGACACGACGTAATAAGAACTAGTAAATTGGATTAACGTTAAATTTTGAACTGCGCGTTTGCTTCTATACGTATAATAAGGTATATTTCATCGTTTGCTAATAACGCTAGACAGTAAAAAGTTTGGGTAATGAAATAAGGCCGTAGCAGTAGCATAAACATAATATCCTAAACCTGAGTAAAAAAATTAGTCTAAAGCTAAAGCTTATTCTATTGCAGTCTCGTGAGCTAACACTGCCGCTTATCTATACATGAGCCAAAAGGTTGAAGAAACAGAAAACTATTAGATTGACAAAAATGTGGTCAGACTAACGTTACATGGGATGGTATATTAATAAAACCCAGAGTGTATGATACAAGAGTGTGCAACTTTTGGGTTTCCGCATGTTACAAAATGTACAACCAGGCGTTGCGTTTTTGGTCGACCCCCCTTCATTTAGAAGAGAGCGGGTGGCTGTCACATGCAATACCTCTAAAGTAAACAATAAGTAAAACATTTTTGACGCCGGATACGTAAAGTTCCACGGTTCGCACAGGTTGTACCCTCTTTTACATAAGGGGGGTGTAGGCCAAAACACAACACGTACGGATATATATTGTTTTGTACACAGAATATACCCAGCTGCACACTCTTGTAAAAAGAGTCATTATCGACTAAAAATAGTCGAGCATAAGAACCTTACGCCTTTGAATGAGGTTCTGTTACTTCGACAAACAGCGTAGTTTCAGCTGCAGGAACGGCAACTGTTGTAGGTTGTGTCAAAGGATCGATTGTGGACGATACAGTGGCGCTGAAACAAACTGTGACCAGTTTTCTCGATTACTATTGCATTACAATTTTCAACCAATTAGCGACTGAGGCTTGGCCTATTGCATTACAATTTTCAACCAATTAGCGACTGAGGCTTGGCCTATTGCATTACAATTTTCAACCAATTAGCGACTGAGGCGTGGCCTATTGCATTACAATTTTCAACCAATTAGCGACTGAGGCTTGGCCTATTGCATTACAATTTTCAACCAATTAGCGACTGAGGCTTGGCCTATTGCATTATAATTTTCAACCAATTAGCGACTGAGGCTTGACCTATTGTATTTCAGTTTTCATCCAATCAGCAAAAGGGGCATTTTAGCTTTGGAAAACTAAATAACAATTGCAGTTGCAATTAACGGTACAAATATGTTCAATATTGGATAGAAAATTGTAAATTTCGGATGCATTAACTGTTCGACAAATTTGAAAAAAACTACGTCCCGGTGGAAGCGCTCCCAAACGCCTACGGGGGCCATAATCTTGTCAAATTAAATTGATACCGCCAGTCAATATTATATAATATTAACTCCCTGGTTATGACTGTAAAACACGATTTCTATCCCGCAGGCGTTTGACATACTTCCACGATGTTCGGGCTGCTGTCTCATAACTGTTTCTCACGGTTATATTTTGATACAAACTTGTATCCGGACTGTAACGGTATTTCCGTTTCCGGAAAAATCAGTGTCCGTTTTGGTTTTATACGAATACTGGAAATTCTGTTATTTTTAGATTCAAAATTAGTTAGAAATGACGTATATATCTTGCAGTTTTTCATTGCAGATATGCTGCAATTGTTCGACATGAAGTAAAAATTACGAAATTGATCTAAAATCTTAAAAATTATGCATGTACCGTTTAACAAACTATCTCTAAGCTGTGGCCATATTGCGTTTATGGCCAATATTAAGAACAGGGGCAGAACAGTATTAAAAGCATATTCCTGAGCCTAAGACTAAGCCTAAGCCTAGACCTAAGCGTCAGAATGAGCATATTCCTAAGCTTAAGCCTAAGCGAAGCAAAAAAAATTAGTCTAAAGATTAAACTTACACTATTCTAGTCCCGCAGAAAAACTCTCCGCCCCTGATGTTTGCATGGGCCACGTTTATTATACATTGCTGAATAAAATATATTTTAAGCTTACAGTAGTTGACCTTTAGTTAAAGTCGAAATGGTACAGGATATTGCACAAATGAACAAAAGCAATGCCATTTTGTGGCCAAACAACGACTCATATAAGCATTACATAGTGTTAAGTCAATAAGAAATCTAAATTGATTAATAATTTTTAATTCTTGCACTAATCATCAAGTTACTAAATCTACAATTATTAAAGCTTGAACGCTGTACATACGCATTTTGGGCAACGTTTCAGCTGTTATATTCAAATTGCAACACATATATGCAGTTTGAAAGCAAACTAAAACATGATGTAATAAAGAACTAAAGTTTAGTGAAGTTAAACCAATTGTAACGAAAACTATTGCGCAGTTTTTAGACAGGAGTAAAAAGTTTTTGGCAGAAATACATCCAGTGATGCAAATATGCAGTTACGTTGACTAGGGACCAGGTAAGATCAGGGGCGGAACGTTTTTCTGTGGGTCTGCAATAGAGTATGCTTAAGGTTTAGACTATTTTTTCCTTGGCTTAGGCTTAGGCTTAGGAATATGCTCATTCTTACGCTTAGGCTTAGGCTTACGCTTAGGAATATGCTCATTCTTACGCTTAGGCTTAGGCTTAGGAATATGCTCATTCTTACACTTAGGCTTAGGTTTAGAAATATGCTTATAATACTGTTCCGCCCCTGCTCACTATTTCAGCGCAAAATGGTTACGAAAATATATTTAGCAGGAAAAATTTGTCGATAGAGGCTTTGTGCCTGCGTTTTAGCTGGTGACTTAAATAATAAACTGGCAAAATGTTTCACAATTCGGGCAAAATAACGCCCAGAAACGTCCGTAAACTTTATCCTGGTACTTTAGGTTTGACTAGTTTCTGTAGGCGTATTTACTTTGCTCGAGTGAGTTTATTACTGTTATAAAAATATATTTTAAATCAGGATTGTAAGTTGAACGTACAAAAATGCTTACAATTGCTGAAAATATACTATAATTCTCGTACGGGATATATATTGATTTGGTTATCAATTTTTTTGTTGTGTCATAGTTTTGTAGCATTCATACTTGTTGTTGTTGTTGTTGTTGTTGTTGTTGTTTTTGTTTGTTTTTCTGTTGTTGCTGTTGTTGTGGTTGTTGTTTTAGTTGTTGTTGTTGTTGTTGTTGTTGTTGTTGTTGTTGTTGTTGTTGTTGTTGTTGTTGTTGCTGCTGCTGCTTTGTTGTTGTTGTTGTTGTTATTGTTGTTGTTGATGATGTTGTTGTTGTTGTTGTTGGTTGTTATTGTTGTTGTTGTTGATGTTGTTGTTGTTGTTGGTTGTTGTTGTTTTTGTTGTTTTTTTTGTTGTTGTTGTTTACTGTTTTGTTGTTTTTATTGCTGTTGTTGTTGTTGTCGTTGTTGTTGTCCTTGTAGTTCTTGTTATTATGCCGCTCTTGTAAACTAATTCGTGATATATAATATAATTTTGTCAGCGTTACATTTCAGAAGCTTAAAAATTGAACAAAATATTCTGTTGGTGTTGTTTCAATGCCTTCATCATTTGCCGATTTCTGTCATACAGATATCAAAACCAGTTGTCAGAATTGAAAAATGAGTTTTTTTGGCGAAATCAGTCGTATATATTAATAATAAAATATATTTTTTAAAATTTCAACAAGTTATTTATTATTATTATTATTCGTTCGGCAGATTTTATATACTCAGATTACAAATTTGTGACGATCAGAATTATAATTTATAGTCAACGGTGATATTTTATTGCGCAATATGCATTCATAAGACAATGATCCGTCGGATTTTTTATATTGAATTTTAAAGCCAATGTAAAGAACAGGGGCGGAACAGTATTATTAGCATATTTCTAAGCGTACGCCTAATCCTAAGCGTAAGAATAAGCATATTCCTAAGTCTAAGCCTAAGCGTAAGAATGTGCATATTCCAAAGCCTAAGCGTAAAGAATGAGCATATTTCTAAGCCTAAGCCTAAGACTAAGCCTAAGCGCAACAATGAGCATATTCTTAAGCCTAAGCCTAAGCAAAACAAAAAATAGCGTAAAGCTTAAGGTTACTCTTTTCTAGTTCCACAGAAAAACGTTCCGCCCCTGAACTTTACCTGGGTCGAATTTATAATACAAAGCAATATTGCAGCTGCAAAACGTATATTACCAAGAGTATTTGACGCAAAGTTTACTGAATTTGACCATAACTTTAATCTGCCTACGCGCATGCACTTAGCAATTTAGTCATTTATGTGTGTTATACGCAATGTTTCGTTGGACAAACGATATTTCCTGACTATCAACAATCTAATAATGACTCGTTTGCACAAGAGTATGCAACTGGATACATTCTGCGTACTAAAGAATATACACAGCGCACGTTGCGATTTTCGCCAAATCCCTTCCAGGTATTTGCGGGGGGGGGGGGTGGTATAACTGAGAAGACCGATCTATTTCACATGCTAAAATATTAACCGCGTAAGGTTGCGCTTTTTGTATTTTTAAAAAAGTGGGTACATTTTGCGTTCAAAACGTCGAGTGAACCCCTCTCTCAAATACGAAAAGGTTAGCGAGCAAATGCATCATCCGCCGGGACTTTTCGTTCCGGGTATTTTTAAGGTCGGTTTCACACTCTTTAATGTCGTCATCGACGTTTTAAGTGAACTGTGATAATCGATCCTTTTGTTTATATTTGTGAAGCCAAAAAGGTTGTGGTCCACGATCCTAAGCTTTCATGTAATTCAATTACGCTTTATAGTTGAAAGTGAAAAAAAAACAATATTTCGTGTAATTTATTAACGCTTTCTCACATGAATATTAATTTGGTTCAAGCTAACGATTCGTTATTGCAACATCACGGGTTGGACGCGTTGACGTTCACCGCTCTGCGGCAAGCATACGTGTAGTAATTGTTAAACGCTGCGCATTGTGTATTAATTTCCGAGCCCGTATTAGTTTTAGGGCCGTCCCGGGTTCAAGTGGGTCTGTAAAAGAGTAGGCTTACATTCTAGACTACGTTTTTTGGCTTTGGCTTAAGCTTAGGCTTAAGCTTAGGAATTCATTTTTGCAACACTTAGGTTTAGGCTTAGGAATACGTTTAATCTACTGTTACGGAAATAGAATAACGTTGGCGCGACACTGCACTCTATGCAAGGAACTCAAATGCTTCAATGGGTGCGTGTTGGGTTGATACAGTACTACATCTTTTGATCAAGATTTCTCAATTCGGAATTTTGCTTAATTACGACTTCGGCTACGACATATATACAATGAGCAATACTGTGCAAACTGTATAAGCCAAACAGCACAATATGCTCAGTTTAACTATAATGATGCGGGCTAATGTTACTTTAAGCGGCGTAACAGTAGATTAAGCCTATTCCTAAGCTTAAACCTAAGCATAAACGTTGTAAAAATGTGATCCTAAGCCTAAGCCTAAGCCTAAGCAAAAAATATAATCTAGAATCTAAACCTACTCATTTATAGACCCACCAGAAACCTGGACGTCCCTTAAAGTAACATGGCCCATGACGTGCTTGAAACCAATAAAAAATACACAAGACACGATTGTCTTCTCGCGCTGTTGAGCCAAGCTCTGCTTATGGACCCATTCAACAGTCTTGAACTCTGAGATTTTATTTTAAACTCGAATTTCATAACAGTTAAAAATATTCTTGCTGGAAATGGCAAAGCGGTTACATGACTACTGACTTTTTTCCAACGCAAAAATATTTCTAACAAACCGAATGTTTCACCTAAATTCTTGCATCTGCCCTTGAGATGGGTCCAATAAGTAAGAGTGGATAATGACTTTTTAAACAATTGTGTGCAACTTTATAAAATATCAACGCTAGTTGCATTTTCCTCATACTCCTTAAGTTGATGCATAAAACACTAAAGCTCAATTCGCACGTGCAAGTTTTTGCAGCGAGAACTCGCAGCTGCAACATGAGCAAGTTTCTTGCAGCTGCAAGTATTTACAGAGAATTATCGTTTATATTCAGAATCTTGACATGAATTTATATGGATAATTTGCAGACTACTGCAATGACTTCGAAACGCTGTGGACTGAGAAATTTCAAACAAGTTTGATAGTTGAATTAATTCAAGCTTCCCTGAATAAATTCAAAAAGTCTGAATTAAATCACAAGCTCTCACCAACATGTCTTCCGATTGGGCAAACAAAAATGCAAATGCAAGAAACTCAAGCGACTTGCAACTGCGGTCACACGTGTGAATTAAATAAAGTAGCATGAATTCCAGTTTATGATTCGCAACTGCAAAAACATCAAAGCTGTTTGCTGACCAGACTTATACATCAAGTTGCACGTCCAAATTTTTTTGCTGCATATAATTGCACGTGTGAATACGGCTTAATGCTGAAAACATTCATATTTTATTTTTGGACTTTTCTTTAAGCATATCAGTCATTTCAGAATTAAAATTAAGTTTAAAGAAAGTCAAGTTAAACTATCATAATAAACTCATAATATTTCACTGAACCCATATATAGCTTATTTTGATCAACATTTTGTTGTATAACTAGCGTAAAGTTTAGATTCAACTATCCACTGTCCACCTGTACACTGCAAAAAATGTCGAGTCAAATTGAATCTCTCTGAAATAGGCTCTACCGGACTACACAAAATGAGTCAAATTCGACTCCGCCAGAGTCAAATTCCACTCAGTAAGCCGCACGTTTGATTCCGACGGAGTCGACATTTGATTCAATTTGTGTAGTCCCGTAGAGCATATTTCGGAAAGAATCAATTGGACTTACCGTTTTTTGCAGTACTAGAATTTGTTTTCATTTTCCTGTAAACAGTGGAGTATTAAAATTATGTTAATAAAATACTTTTTTAAAAGTTTGGCAAGGAGCCTAGTCAACAATACTTTTTTGAAAAAAAAACGTTTATATCGGTGCTAAAACAGCATTTTAGCTATAAATCGCTGTTTACAGAAAATGTTCAAAATGATGCTGCACTGCAAAAAATGGTTAGTCAAATTGACTCTCTGTCTGAAATTGACTTTTCGGCACCACGCAAACTGAGTTAAATTCGATTCCGCCAGAGTCAAATATGCGACTCGGTGTGAGTCGAATTGACTGTATATGCCCGAAAGTGGCTTTAATGGTAAAGTTTAGAATTAACCTTAGAAATAGGTTTTAATTACGGATAGTAGTATTAATACAATATTTCGCCCTCAGAAAAGTTTTTGGTGATAAAATGATAAGGTCCTTCAGGGATATGTTCGAAACGTGGTTATTATTAACTTTTAGGAATATTTCTTCAATATAAGACAATTTATTCTGTGTACAGCCGACGTTCGGCTATTAAGTTTTCGATATGAAGGATTTGGTTTGTGTCAATAGATTCGTTTTTATATTCCAGGAGGTTCGTTTGAAGTTCGTGGGCGATGTTCGTTACTGCAGGGCGCGACGGTTGTGAGTTTAAGTCCGTTGAGCCTTTCGAATCGCTTTGTTGTCACCTTTGAGCTGTTTGCGGGCACCTTTAACGGCTAGTCGTTGTGGTTTTGGCAAAACTCCCATCATTCGTCGACAAATTGCTTGGATTTCCGGCGGAAGCCAGTATGCGAGGTCAAAGGTCACTTTAGTTGCGATCGGAACCGATGACGTCGAAGAACCTGGTGACCTGTGTAAAAAACTTAAAAAATAGTGCCACCCCCCTCCCCAGGTGTATGAAAATATATCGTTTTGGTTTCAATTTTGTGTTCAATTTGTACATTTCCGATTAGAAAAACACTGCTGATATAAGCTTCACAGCAATTCTTATTGCTGATAAAGTTGCGGTAACAATATATCATAGTATGTAATTTGATGTTTTCACTGCAAATTTCAATGAATTGATTAATCTTCTCAGCTAGACAGAGTCAGGTATTTCTGAGTTAATAACAGCTAACATTAACCCCTTCTCACATTGAGCTGCCTATAGGCAACTCAGCGCAGTGTATATACATTAAATAACATATATCGCACCGTGTTTAACCATTGCAACACGTATACATAGTACTAAGTCACCACAAGGCGTGAGAGCCCGCTTGGGCTCGAGCGTCAAGCTCCTATAGCTGAGTGGTGATGGTATACGCCTCCCACTCCAGTCACTGGAGTTCGAATCCTAGCATTAAAGTAGGTCTCAGTAGAAATAGAAAATATTCATGTGAGAAAGGGTTAAGCGGAAAATTTTCAGTTTACTATCTATAACCCCTTCTAACTGACTCTGAGTTTAGTTGATTCTTACTCTGAGGTCAGTTTATTCCAGGTAAGTTAAATAATTAAGTGGGAGTGAGTTTTATTGACTCAGAATTCTGCGTTGTGAAAGTCCTAACTCAAACTGAGTGATGCAACTCATTCTGAGTTAAAATCAACTCACTGAAATGTACAGTGTGGTTTAGAGTGCTATGCGCACTTGACAATGTGAACCCAGAACCAAAGTAGATTTTACCTGTATAATTCTACGCTGGTTGGAAAGTATAGCGTATAATTTTGGGACATTTTGACAATTCTAATTTTCGAAACTTAAATTATAGTTAAATTTGAAATTTTTGAACTAAAATTGAAAAGTTACATAAGAATTTCAATCGGTTCGGTCAAATTTATTGCATTTTCGCTAATTTTAATATTTTATGCGAGTTTTTTTCGTTTTTAAACTTTCTAGTGAATTTCTAGAATTTGGGCTATTTTTCAAATTATGAGAATAAAAGCATACTTTGCAGATATTAACGTAATACTGTGGCTGTTCAAAGGGACATAGTCAATAATTAGCAGTGAAATATTGCCGATCTCGCAAGATTTGAAGTTTTTTGTGTCAAGTAGTCGACGTTGTATCATAGTGCTGACTGAGCATCACCAGTTTCTTTAGCTTAAGCTTACTCTATTGCAGTCTCACAGAAAAACGTTCCGCTCATGATCTTGAACTTACTTTGAAGCCTTTACTATATTTCTGAAAATATTAATTCAGACATACAGCAATAAAATGTCGGCCGAACCTGTCAGCAAAGCGGTAAATACAAATGATTTGCCTAAGAATGTTTCATAAAACGTTTCATACGCTTATGTCTATGAAATTTTTAAAAATTAAAACAATTTCATAAAAATTCATATTATTGGACTGACCCGAATAAGATGGGGTAACAGGGGTGGTTCCCATTTTGAGTTCCAATCAAGATGAGTCTGTATCCCTAATAAGAGTCGGTAAGCGGATAGAGTCTCTAAACCCTAATTATAGTCCATAAATCTCAGTTGTACCTAATTGTAGTGCATAAATAACTCCAGGACCAAATATAGTTCAGTTCGAAATTTTAAAGCGTACTTAAGTTTTGAAAGTACATTCCTAAGTATAACCTTGTATTATATATCGCTCAAATTTTTGATACAAGACAAATAGACATTTAATTCAATGGATAGTTGCAATACCGGATGTATATCAGTAACGAAGGGCGGAAGACTGTGGATTAAAAAGAAGTAACAGTCCATAACCAAATAACAGAGGGGTACCCTCTGGAGAAGCCAAATAAATCTCAATCCCCCTTCTTATTCGTGTCACTGCTAAGTTTTTAGAAAGCTAAAAATGTGCCTGTTTCGAATTAAATAGTCTGGAAAAAATGTAAACGTTGCGAAAATTATTATTTAAAATTTTCTAAACTTCTAAACGCAAATTTAAACAATATATTCTGCAATATTAAACTGCGAAGTGACCAAAATGTCAAATGCAATTTAAGTAAATAGGAAAATTTGGACCTTGTACTGTTTTTGGTAAAATTTCCTTTTCTATGGTTTGAATGGTAACAAAAACTTTTTTGGCTGTCAACTTGAGATATAGCACCGCCTCGGTGTTATGCCCCTGCCAGGGTGCAACCGGAATTGCGGTGCCGGTATGGAAATCCGGTATTTCTCACTATCCGGTTCCGGTAAAACATCAGGTATTTATCACGGGAATTTTCTGGTATTTTCGGAATTGAAAGTTTTTATTCTAATTTATTCTAACTTATTTCTCTAAAATTGTCTGAGAGTGTATTGCCAAAATTTTCAATTTGTGCCATACTCCATAATTTATCATATGCTTCCACCTGCTGCGTTTGTTTCAGGATTTTGACATTCTAAATGGTGTGTTTACAGCATTAAAGCGATAAAATAGCGTTAAAAATAAATTTTCGGTAACAAGTGTTGTTTATTTTCCGTTTGCGGCTCCGGTTCCGGTATTTTTCCCTTTGCGGTTCCGGTTCCTGTATTATATAATTTCGGTTGCATCCTGGCCCCTGCCAGTTTAGGTATAAATTTACAAGTGAAATTAACTAATTTACGTACTCTGCGATATTGACAGTGCTCGCCAGAACGGATTCGGTGATTCTGTCGTATTCACTTCGAGCTTCGATGTCATTGAATGATGCTGCGTTGCATGCAGTGTGCATTTTCAACTGCGATGCGTACACCAAAGTCGTCGTGTGAGCGTCGACAACTTCTGGCGAAATTTGCGACAACGATTCGTCTGACAGCCCACGACAAGCATCGACTGACTTCCTGTGACAAATTTCACTAAACGATGACAGACATATATTTAAGACGGACCCTTTGCCAAAAAATTCTGATCTGGTTTCACTGAACCAACGCTCGCAATTTGCCAGTTTTGATTCAGTGAAACCAGATCAGAAAGTTTTTGGCAAGGGGTCCGTCTTAATATATGTCTATCATCGTTTTGTGAAATTTTTCACAGCCAGCGTTGGTTCAGTGAAACCAGATTAGGAAGTTTTGATTCAACATTCAATATTTTCAATGCTCCTAAACCGAAGTTTAACCCCAAAACTAAGCCTAAGCGTAAGATCGAGCTTACACCTAAACATAAGCCTAAGCAAAAAATAGCGTTGAATTTAAAGTTTACTCTATTGCAGTGCCAAAGAAAAACGTTCCGTCTATGATCTCTACATAGGCCAGCGATCCCAAAAACATTTTTCGTTACTGCCGCCGTTGGAACATTAATTCAACATCAATGTCTTTTCAAAACTAACCAATTAAGGTAACTTAGAGCCCAAACGTTATTTACTACGGTTGACCAAAACAAGTTGTTCGCTGAAGCAACACTGCGGTGTCCCTAGTTTCCACTGCGTTAAGGTCTTAGTAAAAGCGCCCACCAAGTTCTGCTCGCGGTTTAACTGCTTCTAGTCTAGACCCGTATTCTCAAACGCTTGTAGCACCTATCACCAATCGGTAATGTCTTGTAACTTTCCAACCAGTGAATGCTGACGTTCAAAATTCGGCACATTTTTCGCGTATATTTGTTCTGAATCCTGTACTAAGTTTTGAGTGCAACAACTGCAATAGTTATACGTCGTCCACAGTAACGTGTGTACGCTGTGTGGATTTTTGGAACTTCAATTGACGGTTGCCCTCAACAAATTTTCATTTGTCGATAGCAGTCGTCAATTAAAAATATTTTTATCCAAATTTAAATTTCAATTGACGGTTGCTAACCAGTGAATGCTGACGTTCAAAATTCGGCACATTTTTCGCGTATGATTTGTTCTTAATCATGTACCAATTTTTGAGTGCAACAACTGCAATAGTTAGTGAGTTTGAAAACCTATTACTAAACTGATGATAGTTGCTGTACACAGTTGAGAATACGGGTCGCTAAAGCTTGAAAAAAGCTTGATTATACCGAAGCCTAAGCCAAGCCTAAGCCTTAATGGTAAATATAGAAGGAAGAGTACAATCGCCAACGCTACATGCCTCAGGCGGTACAAGTTTTGATTTCGAAAGTAACTAAAATCATTTCAAATCCAGGTTGGACTCCCAGTATCCTCCTGTTCCTTCCGATGCCTGTAAAAAGGCTTTTTTCTTCGTGTCCCGAAATTTCTTGTGAATCCGACTTTGTATTGCTTTCATTGCATACACCGTTGCTACTTACTGGTGTCAAGAGTGGATGATGTGTACTTTAACAAGAGTATGCAACTGGGTACATTTCGTGTCGGAAAGAAGGTACACGGCACACGTTGCGTTTTGGTCTTACACCCCTTTATTTAGAGCGGGGTACAACCTGTACAAACCGTGACTTTTCATGTATCCGGCATGAAAAATGCACTGCTTTATTGTTTAATTTAGGGTTATTGAATGTGACTGCTATCGCCGTCTAAATAAGAAACGGGAGTCGGCCACAAACGCAACGCCCGGTGATACATTTTGTACCATGCAAAATGTTAAAAGTTGCACACTCTTGTATCATTGCGCTCTTGCTGGTATGAGCACGAACTCACAATCGACCGTGGTCGTCATTGAGTCGACTTGCGGCCAAAGCCGAATTCGCTGTGATTGAAGCCGTTGTTTTCGACGGAAGTTGACTTTGACCTTTTCGACTAAAACCGTTCACTTGGATTTTGGATTTTCGAACCAATTTCACAGCGACGCTTGCAGTCTTTCTGTTTGATTTTATAAACGATTTCACTGTCGCGTTCACCGGTCTCAGTTTCAATACTGCGATCTGATCTGGTGGCACACACGACGCCATTACGACCATCGTTCGTTGTTTGTTCATTTGTATGGTTGTACTAAACATTGAAATATTAAACTCGCGAAAGCCATCGACGTTTAAGTCAGTTTTCTATTTCGGCACAACGCTCAGGGGCAAAACGTTTTTTCTGCAAGATTGCAGTAGAGTAAGCTTAAGCTTTAGACTAATATTTTTTGCTTGGATTTGGCTTAATGTGAAAGCTAATCCTTACAGTTAGGCTTTACTCCTAGGTTTAAAAATATGCTTATACTACTGTTTTACGGCGCTGTTGTGTACATTGGCCTCTATATAACAAACGTCACAAATCGTAATTATTCAATTAGTAATTATTCAATTAGTAATTATTCAATTAGTAATTATTTAATTAGTAATTATTTAATTAGTAATTATTCAATTAGTAATTATTCAATTAGTAATTATTCAATTAGTAATTATTCAATTAGTAATTATTCAATTAGTAATTATTCAATTAGTAATTATTCAATTAGTAATTATTCAATTAGTAATTATTCAATTAGTAATTATTCAATTAGTAATTATTCAATTAGTAATTATTCAATTGGTAATTATTCAATTGGTAATTATTCAATTAGTAATTATTCAATTAGTAATTATTCAATTAGTAATTATTCAATTAGTAATTATTCAATTAGTAATTATTCAATTAGTAATTATTCAATTGGTAATTATTCAATTAGTAATTATTCATTTAGTAATCATTCAATTAGTAATTATTCAATTAGTAATTATTCAATTAGTAATTATTCAATTAGTAATTATTCAATTAGTAATTATTCAATTAGCAATTATTCAATTAGTAATTATTCAATTAGTAATTATTTAATTAGTAATTATTCAATTAGTAATTATTCAATTAGTAATTATTCAATTAAACAACTGCGTCGATGTATTGCGTCACAAAATGGACTACGGAATCGGTGTCAAAAATACAAAATATTTGCCAACTTTTGACAAATGCGTTTAATGCCGAAATACCATTTTGCGAAAAACACAAGAGACAACGTTTACCTAATAATATTTTACAGGATATCTGTTTATTTAAGTGTTGCTGTTAATACTTGCAAGGTACGTTTTGAAGGATGTTTGAAATGTGAAAAGCGTTTATAAACGTAGCATTCAATCCTGGTTTAAGCAATGTCTCAACTTAAAGTTATTACTCGAAATTTGGCCCATTAAAGGTTGCTGCTCGGTCTATAAAGAGTGGGTTTAGATTCTAAATTACAGGTTTTTTGCTTAGGCTTAGGCTTATAGGAACACATTTTTGCAACGCTTAGGCTTAGCCTTAGGCTTAGGAATACGCTTAATCTACTGTTACGCCCCTAAAAGTAACATTGGCCCGATATTCTACATTTTAATTCCAGATTAGTTTGAAAAAATTTCAAATTTTCATAAATTTAATTCAATTTCATTAAGGTCGTAGAACAAACGCAATTTCAATCTTACGTACCACAAACCTAAATAAAACACCTGAACCCAGCGAAGTTTCTAAAAACATTAAAAAAACTTACGTTGCACCATTTTTAGGAATTTGATCAGAAAATCGAGTCAAAATACACTTTGTGTATTCGTTGAAAAACGTTTCGATTTTCTTCTGAGCCGCCTGGATATCGCCACTGGCCGACGGCTGCGTCATGTTGTGCATCGCATTCGCCAACACAACCGACTGATTGGCAATTGTCTCAGTCGTCTTCGATGCGATCTTTTCACCAGCGTCGCAATCGGGGGTCCAGTTGATGGCTGTGGCACTTTCTGGACTCGCAGCCAAAGTACAAACTGTCGTAACGGTGTTGTTTCTAGAAATACAAAAATAACACAATTTGACGCATCAAAAACAATGCCAATCTATTAAAGCTGAAATACCTTACATACGTATTTTGGGCAGCTTTCCAACGTTTCGTTTCTATGTTTGAACAAAATACACACAAATGTATATACATATATCATATATGCAAATTAATTTACGTAACAGCGACGCTAGCCTAAATATGGAAACAAGTACGGTTGCAAAGGTTGCAACCACGTTCACTAGTTTATATTTAAGTAAAATGTTTTAGCGAATATTTAATTGAGAGTGAGGCAAAATTATATTTTTTGAGTAAAATAAATTAGCGCTGTCACGACTCTGCTGCCGGAGCACAGACTGGAGCGACGGCATTTTTCCTAAAAATTTCAGTTCGATTTCAAAGTTCAATCGCTAATGAGAAATCACTTGTTTTGTCTGTTTAAACCGATAGCATCAAGCGACATTTTTGTTGACTACTCAATTCTGGCAAAGGAAGCAAAATATTTAAGGAGGGGTATATATAATTAACTCGGCCAATGTAAATAACAGGAGCGGAACAGTATTATAAGCTTATTCCTAAGCCTAATCCTAAACCTAAGCGTAAAAATGAGCATATTCCTAAGCCTAAGCCTAAGCCTAAGCCTAAACCTAAGCGTAAAAATGAGCATATTCCTAAGCCTAAGCCTAAGCCTAAGCGTAAGCCTAAGCGTAAGAGTAAGTTTATTCCTACGCCTAAGCCTAAGCGTAAGCCAAGCAAAAAATTTAGTCTAAAGCTTAGCCTTACTCTATTGCAATCCCACAGAAAAACGTTTCGCTCCTGATCTTTACATGGGCCGTGGACTCGAGCTACAAACAGGGCTAAAAATGTTCCGGCGAAGGGAGCAATATATTTGCAGGAAGGCTGAGCTCCCATGGTCTTCGTTCGGGTTCGGCTACAGGTCCGCCAAGTAGCCATAAAACGGAATAGTAAAACTCCAGAACGCTTAGCGTTACAGGTCTACAGAGCGAAACTATGAGAAGCTAATTGTAAGCTTTAGTTTTGTCATGATTCTTATTCAAACGCTTTAGAGTCGGATAGTTTAACCAACAAGGCCCATACTGGCACGTTTGGGCTTCGGGTTTGTTTACGCTCGCGAGTTTCGTTCACTATTGCATATTCCCGTCTCAGCCCCGTCAAAAATTTCTCGACACCCTACTACTTTAAATTGTAACTAAGCCGGGTTCGTAGCCAGAGGCGACCCTGGATGGCTCAGCCCCAACCCTGGAATAATTTTGCTCCCCCCATGAAAATTTTCAACCTCGCTTATTTATCGGCCCATGTAAAGACCAGAGGCGACACTTTTTTCTGTGGGACTAGAAAACAGTAAGCTTACGCGTTAGACTAATTTTGTTGCTTGGCTTAGGCTTAGGCTTAGGAATATGCTCATTATTACGCTTTTTAGGTTTACGCTTAGGCATATGGTTATAATACTGTTCCGCCCCAGTTGTTTACATTGGCCTTTTTATCATTGAAAACCCTTGCATGCACCTCCTGAACAATTTTTATCGACCAAACAAGGTGAACTCGCTACGAGCTTGGGCTAAACGCGAAAATGCTCCAACACACTGGAATGTCATCAGTCGTCTTACTTACATCAAGAGTGGATGACCACTCTAACAAGAGTGTGCAAATGGGTACATTCTGTGTATTCAAAAATGTACCGGCACGCGTCGCGTTTTTGGTCAACCCCCCTCATTTTGGGGGGGGGGTCAATTTTACGTTCGTTTTACACGTGTATCCGCCTGCCAACACCGAAAATATATTCGGACCACATTTTAGTATATGCAATAGCACATGAATTTCAACATCGATGGAGATTTTGACCCCCCCCAAATCCGGGGGGGGGGGGTAAGCCAAAAATGCAACGCGCGCTGGGAACATTTTTTCTACATAGAATGTACCCAGTTGCATACTCTTGTTAAAGGGTATCATGCACTCTTGCTTACATCGACGATTGAGTGACACGATTTGTTGCAGGCAACGTCGATTCGAGCACTCGATCCAAGTCAGGCGTTGTGGTGTCTTTTTGAACGCCAGTTTCGCTACAACAAACAACGGAACAAACAGTTTAAGCTGATCAATACATTTGGTGAACAATTGATTATTAAATTTAATACTTAGAAAGTTCATCAGAATGAATATATTTAACCGCTACAAAGCTTATACGGTGACGCTATGCTTGTCGTACGACGCCGTCCGTTGCAGTCCGTCACAGTTCGGCGCCGTCCATCACCGTTCGTCATCATACGGTGTCGTACGTGTCGCACACAATAGCGAACGATGACGCACGATAGCGAACGATGACGCACGATCGCGAACGATGACGCACGATCGCGAACGATGACGCATGATAGCGAACGATGACGCACGATAGCGAACGATGACGCACGATAGCGAACGATGACGCACGATAGCGAACGATGACGCACAATGACGGACGGCGTTGGACGTCATCAAAAGTATAGCAACACCTGTAAAGCGAAAGTGGGCTCATGTTACTTTTAGGGCCGTCGCGGTTGCTGATGGATCTGTACAAAATAGGTTTACATTTTAGAGAATTACATTTTTTGCTTGTAGGCTTAGAGATATAGGCTAATGTAAAGAACAGGGCCGGACCAGTAGTATATGCATATTCCTAAGCCTCAGCCTAAGTCAAAGCCTAAGCCAGGCAAAAAATAGTGTACAGCTTAAGCTTACCTTATTGCAGTCCCACAGAAAAACGTTCGGTCCCTGATGTTTACATGGGTCGACAAAGAATACACTTTTGCAAGTTTGTAAACAAATAGGTTGAGATTCTAAAGGACATTTTTTGCTTAGGTTTAGGCTTAGGAATACGCTTAGTCTTCTGTTACGACCTTAAAAGTATTAAATTGGCCAATACGGTAAAAGCATACCTTTTAGAATTAGGTTTAGGCATACGTAAAATGTTTAAAACTTAATCGTAAATGATGACACAAAGCGTACAAGGGTTCGCCCCACCTACCCCCCCCCCCCAAATCATACGTTTAAACCAAATTTACAGTACCTTGCATCTTCTGATCCGAGAGATGTATTCATGGTAGTCTGCGCAATTTTTTTTGTTGTAGCATTAATTTCTGTCGGTTTAGCAGTTGTATTGTTTCTTATTGTTATTGTTGTTGTTGTTGTTGTTGTTGTTGTTGTTGTTGTTGTTGTTGTTGCTGTTGTTGTTGTTGTTGTTGCATTTTCTGCTGTTGCGTTATCTGCTGTTGCATTGGCTGCTGCAGCGTTGTCGGAACCACTTCCGGTTGCAAAATCATCGTCACCGAAACCTAAATCTTCGTTAATTGATTTAGTATTGTTTGCTTCAGTATCGTTTTGATCTTCGCTCGTTGTTGACATGAATATTGGCAGCTGTGTCTCCGTTTGTGTTGTTCCTTCTTCCATCGTTTGCGATACGTTTGATTGTTTCTCGTCTGCTTTTTTCGTCGTTGTTGTTCTCGCCGCTGCTGGTTGCTGTTCTCGTGGTAAAGAATGCGTTAGTATGACAACAGTTGGAACCAACGGCACGTGATGTCCTCCAATGTCGTTAATCACACTAATGTTCTGGTTGTTGTTGACGTCTTTGTCTTGATTTCCGACTGATTTTGATTCGTTATCACATTTTTCACCACACCATTGATTGATAATTGGTCGACGAGTGGGTGCCGGAGTCTGGTAAACAATTCGAGTTCTTTCAATTATTCTTTTGATTATTTTAGTCGCCGCTACTTGTGGCGCTCGAGTTGATGGTATTGTTGTTGTTGCTGCTGGTGGTGTGTTTGTTGGTGTTGTTGTTTCTGTTGTTGTTGCTGCTGCTGTTGTTGTTGTTTTTGCTGTTGTTGTGTTTGTTGTCGTTGCTGCTGTTGCGTTTGTTGTTGTTGTTGTTGTTGTTACTGCTGCTGCTGCTGTTGTTGTTGTTGTTGTTGTTGTTGTTGTTGTTGTTGTTGTTGTTGTTGTTGTTGTTGTTGTTGTTGTTGTTGTTGTTGTTGTTGTTGTTGTTGTTGCTGCTGCTGCTGTTGTTGTTTTTGTTATTGTTGTTGTTGTTGTTGTTGTTATGCTGGTTGTTATTGGTGTTGTTGTTATTGCTACTGGAGTTATTGTTGTTGTTAGTGGCGGAGTTGTTAATACCGCTGCAGTTGTAGTTTCCAAAGTTGAAAAGTCGACTGGTGTTAATGTTGTCGCTTCAGTCATTACCATTGTTTGGCTAAAACGGTCAAAATTAGAATATAACATTTTTGTTGCAACCACCGTTCACGAGTTATTCGGTCTATTAAACTGTTTCTAAGGAACCATTCATATCAAAAATATAACGCTATTTTATACAAGAGTGTTGCACTTTAGTCAGGATTTTTTGTAAGCTTATTCATCATTGTGGCTGTTTCATAAAGTCCTACGCTACTTTGGTCCATGTAAAAGATCAGGGGCGACACGTTTTTCTGTGGGACTGCAATAGAGTAAGCTTAAGCTTTTTAGACTAATTTTTTGCCTGTCTTAGGCGTAGGCTTAGGCTTAGGTTTAGGAATATGCTCATTCTCGCGCTTATGCTTAGGCTTAGGCTTAGGCTTAGGAATATGCTTATAACACTGTTCAGCCTTTTTTCTTAACATTGGCCGCTACTGTAAGGACCGTCGCAGTCTTATGTAAAAACAAGTCGAAAATTATTGAAATCACCTTTTAAATCTATATTTCAATTAGATTGAAATTTTACAAAATTAGAAAATACGCCAAGGTTTTGAAAAAACAATAATTTAAAGTAAAGGTCATTTATTGATTAATTATGTAAATGTAAAACTAAAGCATTGATGTTTGCTTAAATTAAGTAAAACTTTGTCAGGCACCATAGTAAAAGTAAAACCGACACATAATTCGCGAGCAGTTTGCTTAATTTTAAGCATATTTTTAGTGAGTATCAATTTCAGTTTTGTACTCAATAAGTTTTTTAATCCAAAACCTTGTTTTTTCTGTTTGATTTTTAATTTTTATTACAGTATACTGCTTGGAATCGGTCACGCTTTTACAGGATTTAGGGAAAGACTCTTCATATAGATCTAATTTAGTAGCCTAAGCCTTAACTTCAATGCGGGCGATCAGTGCCCAAAAGCTCACGTAACTTTCATGGTCCCTAGTCAGAGGCGGGCCAGAGGGAATTTTCGCCCCTCAAAGCATATTCAACCTTGCTTGCAAGTAATCGAAAATCCTTATATACCTCTTCTAAAAATGTTTAACTCGCTAGCAAGGTCAGCGGGGTACGGGCATGTTTAAGAAGCTATACAAATTAAGAAACATACGTCGTTTTTGGCTTTTCGGTCAACTCAAAGAAAAATGTAGTTTCAAACGGTGCCGATCCAATTGTACTGGTCTGTAGTAATATATCAATAACTGGAGTTGACGTTGAACTGAAATGCAATATAGAGTTCGTCGAATACATTAGTTACGTATACATGAATTTAATGCTAGATTAGCTAACTTTACGTGGGATTAATTTTTTTCTGGTTACAAGGTTAATCAATTTAAAATCGGTACGGCTCATGTATAGAACAGGGCCGGAACAGTAATATAAGCATATTCCTAAGCCTAAGCCTTAAGCCTAAGCAAAACATTTAGTCTAAAGCTTAAACTGCCTGTTTCACAGCCCCTCCGGAAAACGATCCGGTCCTGTTGTATACATGAGCCACTGGTACTATATTTGACCGTCTTGTCTTCGTTTATGTAGTTTATAGATCAATAACTCGACTGAGAGAATGCACTTTCATTGAAACGTTCATCGTTTTTAACCCTTTCTCACATGAATATTTTCCATTTCCCCTGAGACCTACTTTTATGCTAGGATTCGAACTCCAGTGACTGGAGTGGGAGGCGTATACCATCACCACTCAGCTGTAGGAGCTGGACGCTCGAGCGCGAGGGGGCTCTCATGTCTTGTGGTGATTTAGTACTATGTATACGTGTTGCAATTGTTCAACACGGTGCGATATATATTATTTAACGTATATACACTGCGCTGAGTTGCCTATAGGCAACTCACTGTGAGAAGGGGTTAACCTAGGATTCGAACGTCAGTTTCTCGGCTAGGAGCCTTTTTCGGTGACCTCTCAGCAATAGGTTCTTTTTCCGCAACTCAAAATTCGCAATACAATTAGTAGGTCAAATTTTTACATAGGGTGCAGGCTAATTAATTTGCTTCCCCCCGACTGCGAAATAACGCAATAACAAACGCTTACAATAACTGTCCATTGGTTGTTGTCCAAACTGAGCAGAATAAGACAAATATTGTAAGATAATTCAGTTTGCAGTTAAAAGTCATGATGTCAGAGTACAGCGTTGAAGTAGGTTACAATATTAAAGTTTTATTAAATTTTTCATAGCTCGTAAAGATAATATATATTCTTAAATTTGTAACCTTTCATCGCTGATGTAAAAATCAGGCGCGGAACGTTTTTCTGTGGGACTGCAATAGAGTGAGCTTGAGCTTTAAACTAATTTTTTGCTTGGATTAGGCTTACACTTAGGCTTAGGAATATGCTCGTTGTTGCGCTTAGGCTTAGGCTTAGGCTTAGATTAAGAATAGGCTTCCAGAAATGTCAATTATTCCTAATTGTAGCACATAAATGACTCCAGTGCTAAATAAATTGAGTTCGAAACTTTAAAGCATACTTTAGCTTTGAAAGTAACATTCTAAAGTATAACCTTGCATTATAGCTCAAGTTTTTGATGCAAGGCAAAAAACGTTTAATTCAATAGATAGTTACAATACCGGATATATCAGTAACGAAGGGTGGCGGAGGGCGAGTTGAAAATAAATAACAGTCCGTAACCGAATAACAGGGGGACGTATCCTCTGGAGAGGCCAAATAAATATCAGCCCCCCTCATTCGGGTCACTACAGTATTTCATAAGCTTTAGAAGAAAGTTTACTGCATTGTTTGTAAATTTTTTATATGCAACCACAGCATCTATGCAAAATATTTTTGGTCACTCTTCCTTTATGCATTTAATACGACGAAACGTTTAATGATCAAAATATTAACCCAAAGTTACGCTGAGGTCACTCCCGACCTGGGACTACAACAAGCAAGAGTGCATCGTAGGCGAACAAGCGATCAAAACACGTTTACTTATGAGATAGCCTAGTATATTTATTTATATACAATAAACAAGGATATGACCAGATGGGTTTAGATGTCAACTCGACTCGTTTGTGCTTAGAAATTTAGTTACATATACTGTATCCGACCTTACCTACACCTAAAAAGTTTGACTGTGGCTCTACTTATATTTCACCTATTATATATTTCTGACATTTTGCGGCAATGATTCCTTACTCATTCTAAAACTGTAAGCAGAACTCGTAGCTATCACATATCAAACAAAACTTAAACTTAAACTAAACTTCATTTATGTTGAACTTAGCAACAAAATATTTTATTTTCAAAATCGTCATTGATTTAGTGAAAATACCTGAGATGATTTAATCCGATTACATTATTATTCTCTTTATTATTGCCAAAAAACATCTCTATATACTCCATATTTTTCTAAGAAGCAATAGAACCGGGATCATCATCCGAAGCGCTTTATCTCATAATATCATCACACGAGCTCCCAAGAATACAACAGCAACCAAAGTAGTTTAAACTAGTGATTCCATCTCAAGATTGACCATAAATGATGACAGTGGGCAACATTTAATACTTCAGCCAAGTTTTAGAATCAAAATCTCAATATGAATAAAAATACTAAATTAACGATGTCACAATGTGTTTAGCTTTTAGCCAAGGTTATGATAAGCTCAAATATGCCAACATTTTCAAAATCAAACCATTTTGGGCACACGCCGACTGGGGGAGCATAAGCGCAAAACCCAAACTAACTATCAGGGCCGGAACAGCAGTATAAGCATATTCCTAAGCTTAAAGCCTAAGCCTAAGCCTAAGCGTATGGATGAGCCTATTCCTAAGAAGCCTAAGCCTAAGCGTATGGATGAGCCTATTTCTAACCCTAAAAGCCTAAGCCTAAGCAAAAAAATCATCAAAAACATAAACAGGCTCTATTATAGCCCCTCCGGAAAAGGATCCAACCCTGTTCTATACACGGGCCCGTAATATTTGTAATAGTACCGAAGTATAACGGGAAAATTACAATGGTACGTTAAAACTTTCGGTCCAGTTTTAGTGAATTTTATTGCTTATAATTTCAGCTAAGCATTCTAAAAGTGTGGAGGTGGATTATCAGCGTGAACAGCTTACGATACAGTAGTGTAAAGTTATATTGACTTTTTCAGCTAACATTAATCAACCTATTTCGTCTAATACTCATGCATTATTTATATTTACCAGTTTTTCAGCGAATTTAATAATAAAGTTACATAACTTTATTTGTTTTAGCTTTGTACAATTTTCCGTCACAAGACAACAAAAATTGTTAACGTACAAACTTGCAAACTCCATTTGGTTTGTTTTTAACTTTGATTTGTTGTTTACAGTCTGGTCATTGCCAAAATTAAGGATTTGGTTCGAACAACACCAAATATTACATATAGGTTTCCCTTTAAAAACTGGCTTCTTCAATGTTGTATATTTATTAAACCCAAAACCGTTTATTTAAAACAGGTTGAAAAGACACTTGGACCCCCCTCTGGTTGGTATTCTTTATATATTTTTGAAGTTGAAAAATTTTATATGACTCCGATATATATTTACATCTGAATTCTAGTTTTGTAGTAAATATTGCGCAAGTATGTATAGGCAAACAAATTTCTAGTTAAGATCGAGTTACCAGTGTATATGTGCCAGTGTACTACGCAACGTGGATGCAAATCGGCATCCCTAAAATATTCTGCGTTAAACTTTTTATGAATGTGTTCAAATTTGCAAATATTATATATGTTGTCTCATGTTTATATATGAAACAATCTTTTTTTTTCACAATAGCTGAAACGTTGGCCAAAGTACGTATGTGTGGTGTTCCAACTCGATTGTGAAATTTACAACTAATTAAGTATATTGTTAATGTGCAGTAGCCTAAGCAAAAAAACAAGGTTAAACGTTTTAAGCTTACTCGGTTGAATTTTCGAGTAAATACGGTACACCACTCAAAGTCACACACGGTTTGGGCTGCGTTGACGTGCTGATTTGAATTCTGCTAAACACGAATCAGCTTAAAAAACAGATTTACATTTTATAACTTTTAACTTTGCTGTTTTCCTAAAGGTTATATTTTGCTTTAGCGTGGGACAATCTGTTTTCTGCTTTCTGGAAGAGGTCTTAAGACAAATAGCGACGAAACCGTAAAGAAATAGGTGATTTACGCGCTCTTAACAGTTCTTAATTACAGCGATTTTGTACAGACAAGAATGTTTTGATTCACTGATCACCCATCGGCAAATAATCCAGTTTTAACGGAATAGGTGTATATGTGCAATATTGTCCGGTGTTACATTTTTTAAAATGGTTTGTTTTGAAAGTTACTGATAAAGAGTTTTTGTAACGTAAATCGAGCGAGTCACATATATGCAGTATGCACTGTAAGATTACACAACTGTAGTGAACGCAAAACAAAAAATAAGTGCAGATAAGGTCGGTAACGGTACAGAAATTTTGCGCGAATACACCCGCGGGTAAAAATGTAAAATTTCCGCGGGAAAAATGTAAAATTTCTGCGGGTAAAAATGTAAATTTTCCGCGGGTAAAAATGTAAAATTTCCGCGGGTAAAAATGTAAAATTTCCGCGGGTAAAAGCGCAACGCCGGTGAAAAATTTTTTACCCACTTACCCCTCTTGTAGGAATAAGGAAAAAATGTAAAAGGTTGCACACCCTGATTTCACTAAATTTTGCAAAAACGTAAAAATATTGCTTAATCATGCGGGGTCAGTTAAAATGGGGCGCTGGAAGTTTTGTCTATGCTATGCTGGTAAAATTTTGTCTGACCGTTTGTCGGGTAAAAATGTAAAATTTCCGCGGGTAAAAGCGCAACGCCGGTGAAAAATTTTTTACCCACTTACCCCTCTTGTAGGAATAAGGAAAAAATGTAAAAGGTTGCACACCCTGATTTCACTAAATTTTGCAAAAACGTAAAAATATTGCTTATTTTTTTTTTTTTTTTTAAAGTTTTTATTAGAGTGAGATTTGTTATAATGTATATGAATTTATTTGGTTTAATAACGCTATTCGGATCACAGAATTTTATGTTGACGTCGAATCAACATTGGACAAAACGTGTTCCAAGCTGCCCCAGTTATAACGTGAACGCCGCATCAAACTCTCCAAATAAACGTTTTGCTCAAAAGTCAATTACAGTTTCACTGTCAATTTCAGTGAGATGATTTACATTCAGAATCAGTTGAATCCACTCAGAGCTCTGAGCTCTTTATTAGGTCTTTCAGAACTAATTCTGAATAGATTCACTCAATTCTAAGTTAATCAACTATCCCAGAATTAAGTCAACACAGAATGATTTAATGTTTACTGTTATTAATTCAGCAGTAATCAGAAATAACCAATTCCCTCCGTGAGCTGATTAACTAACTCACCGAAATTTACAGTGTTGACAATTCAATTAAACTATTTCTGAATAAAAAATTTTGATTTATTGCCAGTATTGGTTGAGTCACATTTAAACGAAACTCCAACAGTTAACACGAGTTATCGCAACAAAAGTTGAAATCTGCTCCATCTCAATTTCAACGATATACAACCCATATTCGCATCTTCCACTACCGCAACTCTCAGATATCCAATTTCAATATCAGATTCAAAATATTCAAATTATCATATTCACACAACCCTCGCTACAGTAATCATGGCCCATGTAAGAAGAAGGCCGCAACAGTAGGATAAGCATGTTCTTAAGCCTAAGCCTAAGCCTAAGCCTAAACCTAAGCAAAAGAAATTAGTCTAAAGCTTAAACTGACTCTATTATAGCCCCTCCGGAAAACGATCCGACTTTGTTCTATGGGCCGTAATCATTGAAAGCATTCCACATCAATTTACCTTACTTGAACCAAAGATTAACCTCAGCGACTAAAAGCTGAAAACCTATTAAGCCTAAACTCTAAGCCTGACGCAAAGTGTGAGCTTATGGTTTAGCCTCAAAACTTAAGTGTAACCTAAGGAATAAATCCGTTAGCTCAGTACTGTCAAATCGTAATGCGACTGCCAACAGCGCTAATGTTAAATAAACATAACTAAGCTGACCCCCAAGAGGTAAGCTTACTATTCAAGCCTAAGCCTAAACATAACGCTAACCTGAAACCTAATACACCCTATGCGTTTAGGAACGCATTCTCAACTGAGTGTAGCCCCCCACGTCAGTTAGTTATAGGTTTTCAAACAAGTCCACAACTATTACCATAAAACTCACTATCTGAGCAATCCAGTCGTTGAAAGTGACTAACGGTCGGACCCGTAGCCAATGGGGGGTCAGGGCGGCTCAGCCCCTCCCCTGAAAACATTTTGGCCCCGTTAAATTTTTGTAACTCATTGAAAACCCTTGAATGCCCCTCCTTAAAAGTTTTTAGCCCCCATAGCAAGGTGAGCTCGCTACGGTCCTGCTAACGGTTCGAGAATGACAGATGCTATTGTCAGCTATATAAATAGGTGCTATACACAGTTCAAAATACGAGCCTTTAGCCAAAATCCATCCTTTAATAATACACACCATGCTCCAGCGTGAGCCACCACGGGCACCCCTACTCCAACCCTGTCTGTCTCGAGTCCGTTAAACATCGGTGAGAACGATATTTTTGTACGGTTTACTCGCTTGAGTCGTTATTGTCATACACCGCCGGGCAACCAAACAAATTACTGCGGCCCATAGACAAATTACAATTGCCGCCACCAAAATCCAAAGAGCCCACCAGGCCCGCCGATACGCTTCCAGCTGGTACCTCTCATCGATAGTTAAAGGAACCGTTTTCACACGCCTTGGATCAACGATTGCAGCGTAGTTGGTGAGCGTGGGAACGAACCGATTCCAGAACGAAACCGACTCCCAGTGATAGTCACGTGGTTCCAGTGACACTGGGAGACGGAGTCTGAGGTATTGCGGACGCGCGACGGTATACGGTTCCCACGTGAGACCGGCGACCGGTTCTGGAGTTGGGTTGCTGAAATACTAACGATCCGTGGGAATGATTGTGTTGGCAATCTGTGAGCGTGGAAAAATTTTCGTATTTTTGTTAAATATTGAGAAAATTTTTTTTGAAGACCGTAGGAAAGTTTTTTGGACAAATTTTTTAGCGTATCGAGACAACTTTTTACAAATTTTTTTATGCGTGAGAAAATTTTGTTGCCTAAATTTTTATGCGTGAGAAAATTTTTTGACAAATTGTTTTAGCGTGAGAACGTTTTTTGCCATATTTCAAGCGTGAGAAAATTGTTCTAAACAAGGAGCTTTAGAAACAAATTTTTGACAGCATTTAGCAACATTTTGTGTTTTCTGATTTTGTTTGACCTCTGGCTCCGGCTCAGAATACAGCAAAAATGTTGAGCTCCGGATCTTACTTTTGGAAATGTCTCGCTTTCTCATGAGAAAACAATAAAATCGATTAAAGCAGGGCCGGAATTAGGGAGTCCCACAGGACTCGGATCCATAGCTTCGCCATAAAAGCCTCCCCCCCACCAGGTGGAACATTCGATGATAACTTCAAAAAGTTATTTCGGGATTAAACATAACAAAACAGACACGCTGAGGAAGCGGTGACTGGAAGAGTCTTTAAGATGCCAACAAAACTCCGATTCGTCCAAAAACCTTGTACTTATCTCGTCTATGCATCAAGTAAGCTATGTATTACAAGCATATGAGGAAAAAGACTAGACTAATCAATGCAAGCCCCATCCCTGAACATATACTGGGTTCCAGGCACCTAATACTGTAACTCCGACCCTGGATTAAAGCTAAGACTTACTCCAGACACTAAAAACTTAGGCTTACGAATAGGCTTAGGCCAATGGATCAATGCTAACTGCAAAATAAGCCCATACGGTTACACAATTCGAACGCCTGTTTTATTCAACTACATACCCTTCAGTGATGAAGTTTACAATCATTTTGGTAAGAATGTTGCTAATTTCAAAGTCAGCATCGTTGTATTCAAAATGTTGATTGCTTGAATATCCTTGAGTAAATATGTAAGCATGATCAAGTCCATGGAACGCGTCTGAAAAAATCATATTTCATGTGTAACATCGTAGTCCATGACCTCAAATCCTTTCCTGCTTAGACTGTATCCCCACAGAAGACGTCAGAAGCACCAATAGCTGAGCGGTGATGGTAAACGGCTTCCACCCGTGAAACCTACGTTCGAGTGAGTAGTCTTCGGTTTAAGGCTGCAATGTTTCGTTTCTGGGGCGTCCAGGGTTCTGGTAGGTCTATAAAAGAGTATGTTTGGATTTTAGATTACATTTTTTGCTTGGCTTAGGCTTACGAATACGCTTAATCTACTGTTACACCCCTTAAAAGTAACATTGGCCGGAAATCTAATGAAGACTACGGAATATAGTCAGGTTCTGCTTAAGCTTAACAGGCATAAAATTACGTTCGGGTTTAATCTGATAGACTTCAGGCTTAGCATCACAAGTTGGCTTTAGATTTTTACGAGCAAATTTAGGCTTAGATTTACGATTAGGCTTGGGTTTAGATTTACACAGACGTTGCACATGGACCAAATTCTTCGAACTCAGTTCTTCTACCGCGTGCCCGTTTCAGTTGCGTAGCTTCGATTTCAGTTAGGAACGAATCGTCTGATCTAAATTTCTTTACTTGATCTTCAAAAACTTCAAGATGGTGATGTATACCCGTATCCCTCGCCGTGTCCACATCCCTGAGCCTCGAAACTCTTACGCGAGTAAGACCGTTTTCGAGCGGCCGTAGGAGCGTCACTCGCCGGGACTTTGTCTTGGTCTTCTTCGTCTTCGAATAACGCATTGCTTGTCAAATGTTCAAACGAATACAAATACACTGCGAGACCGTGATTGGCGTACGTTACCGCTTCCTCGGCACATGGAGCCACAAATTCAATATCGGATTCAATCTTAAATTGTCAACACGAGCGCGTATCACTGTAAATTCTAGTGAGTTGATTTTAATTATGAAAGAGTTATATAAAATTAGCACTGAGTGTGAAATGGAACTTTGAGAACTCAGAATTTCGAGTTGATTCAACTCTTTCTGAGTTTACTCAGGCTGAGTTAAATTAGTGAACTCATCCGGGTTAATTTCAACTCAGAGTGTGTCTACGGTTACTGGTGTTAACTCAAAACGCACGGATTCGCTAGCTAAGTTGATTAATCAACTCATTGGTATTTGCAGCGTATTAGCTATCAGCATTTGAGTCAAATTCCACAATTTTGTTCAGGCCCAGATAACTAACAAAGACACCCAACCTCAAGAAAATTATGACCTCCCAAGAACAAACTTATGGACTCGTGATATTCAACTCAGCCGAAAAGTCACTTATTTCTGAGTTAATAACAGTAAACATTAACTCACTCTGAGTTTTGTTGATTCTTACTGTGAGTTGAGATGATTTCGGTGGAGTTGATTAATTAAATCAGAATGAGTTGCATCAACTCAAAGTTATGAGTTCGGATAGTCTTAACTATCAGGTATTGGTTTGGTTTTGAGCCTGTGTTTGTTTGAAAACATCATTTATCCGACATTTTGTGCTATGTCCACTCGAAAAAAGTTGGCAATAATTAATCAAACCTTATTATTACGTATCAAACCAGAACCTAATCTAGCCTGAACCCAGTTCCAGGTACACTGTAAATTCCAGTGAGTTCATTAATCATCTCAAACAACAAATCAGCCATATTTGGTTATTACTGAATTTGTAAACATTAACTCACTCTGAGCTGATTTAATTTCCAGTGTTGATTAATTATAACTCAAAAAGAGTTCAATCAATTCAGAATTCTGAGGCCTGAAACACCTAATTCAGACTCAGTGATTCAACTCATTCTGAATTAAAATCAATTCACTACAATTTACAGTGTATAAAATACTATCTTAACGAATTTATCCAGTCTAAATGCTTACATTATATATCTTCTGCAAACATTTCAACGTTTATTACATATATTCTGCAACCTTTATTTGTTAAAAGAAAAACAATATAATAAATAAACAGTAAAAATAAAGTAAACATTTGCATAAAAACAAAAACAATTAAAAAATGCCGTTATCCCCTTTTGAAAACTGTAGCACAAATCACCAGTGAACAATTGGCTTTTATGCAACCAATCAGAAGCGTTTCAGGTCAGTAGCAGCTTAAACTTGTACGTGGGGGCAAAATATCTCAGGTGAGTTGATTTCAACTCAGACTAAATTGAATCATTCAGTCTAGTTCGAACTTATGAGAACTTATAATTCTGAGTTGATAAGACTCATTTCGATTTAATTAATCAACTTTCCTACAATCAAATCAACTCAGAGTGAGAATCAACACAACTCAGAGTCAATTAAAGTTTGCTGTTATTAACTCAGAAATAACTAACTTTCCGCGTGAGTTGATTAATTAACTCATTGGAATTTACAGTGTTCTTGTGGTGGGACAACGTTTGTGGGGGGGGTGAACCTGGTTGTGACTGTAGGACCGCAACGATTACAAGTAGACGGGATGGTTTGGCAAAGAAATCAGTCGCCAAAACGGTTTCAATTTCATGCCCATTGATTCATTGGTTCAAAAGTTGCAAGACCTACCGTCAACTGGTAATAATTGCTATATGCATGCTTGACATCATATAGATTCCATAACTATATTCAGTATTGATAGTTTGAATTTTTGTGCCATGGACGTCCCGAGTTTTACCCAATATTAATCTCGTTGAAAAATTGAACTCATGACTCGACCTGCGAGTAGAACGTAGAGTTGTCAAATTTTCATTTGCTCAAGTTAACCGTTTTACGAAATTTTAGCTAACGAACCAGCATATCTCGGTTTAAGCATATCTGAAATCGTATTTAGTATTTAATTGCCGTTGAATTTATACATTCGCAACAATAACCACAATATACCAAAAAATAAAATTACAGAATTAAAATTATCGTATGATAACCCCTCTATTTTGAGTCTAAATTAATTCTTTTCAGCTTATATTACTAAAGCTACAACGCCTACGATACTTGGTAATAGCAAGAGCGGATCATGACAAGAGTGTGCAATTCTTGTGGTCCTGCATGGTACAAAATGATGTTCCACCGGGCGCTGTGTTTTCGACCAACCCATCTTATTAAGAGGGGGCCGCTTTTACATGCAACCCCTAAATTTAACCATAAGCGGAGCATTTTTGATGCCGGATACGTACAGTGTCATGGTTCGCACCGGTTGTACCCCCTCAAAATAAGGCGTATCGGTCAACAAAGCAACACGTGCCGGGTACATTTTGTACCATGCGGAACCACAAGAGTTGCATACTCTTGTATCATGTACTCTTGGTAATAGGTCCAGTAGAAAAAATTTACTTACAATTTAAGATAATCAAACTGTCGAACAAGTGAAATCCGAAACGACTCTGATTTGATTTCACTGTGAGAGTATGACAAATATTGTAACCTGTTGATCTGGTACATATACCAGAAATATATTTTTTTCGAAATAATTGTGAGGCCATAGCTACATATTGGAAAGTACGCCGTTTAGAATAATTTTCGAAGGCCGGACACCTAAAGCTTAACCTTTAATACTCTACCCCAGTCCCGCAGACAAACCATGCACCCCCCCATGTTTACATGGGCCCCTTGCGCGATACATCGTCCGATGAAGTTGACAAAAACATTACAGTAAGGTATAATTAATTATTCCCAGCTTTAAAATTATACATTCGTTGACAGGCCACATTTTGTACAAATCTATGATTGGTCTTCTAAACAATTATTGTGAACGGTGTACGAGAGTTTCGAGATTCGAAATGACGTCCGAAATCGTCATATTAATCCCACTACGCTTTGGTTTCGTCACCGTGTTCCGGTATCGTTTTCCCATTGGACATATCGGTCAAAGGAATTCCGCTCGGTTCGTTCCCACGGTCAGTCTTCAAAGGCATTTCGCCGCCGTCGGTACCGCCTTTGATCGGTCGAAATGACAGCGGAGACTGGCCGACGCCAAATCGTTCCGCGTCTTCAATTGACTCCAACATTGGACTTCCGGCTGTTTCCGGTTGTAGACAACTTAACGCTGCTGCAATTAATGATACCGTGGAAAAAATTAAAACCACTGCGGTTTTACTCCGTTCAACAAGCCACATACTCAAATACGACGCCGCAACTCCTCCCACCCGAGCTGTCATAGAGCACAGCCCCATCGCTTGATTTCTCACGACCGTGGGAAACAATTCCGGCGACCAAGTATACTCAACTGCGTACGTCATCGTTATGGTCGCTTTCGCGATCGTAATCAAAGCAGTCAAGCCGCCAGTCTGTGAAACCGGAATCGCGAGGGTCAACAGCAGCATCACTCCAGACAGCGTAAATCCGGCGACACCCAGGCATTTTCGCCCGATCCGGTTAATCGCTAGTGCCGCAACTAAAATCCCAGGTATTTCGGCAAGCGATGCAAATATAAACGTTGTATACCGGTTTCCACCCAGCATACTTGGATTCATACTGATTCCGTAGTAGACCATACTCACAGCGGGCCAACATACGAATTGAATAATTGCCCGGCGTCGAGTAACTGAAAATCGAAATATATCAGCGTAAGTGTAGCGACAATTTGGTCGTTTTGACCCTACTAAGGCGCTGCCAACTCCGCCATCGGCTTCCGCGGCCTTTGCGCCGTCGGCGTGTGGTCCGTTCACAGCGGTCCCTTCACGGTCCAGACGATCCCACCAATCGTCCGGCAGATGCCGTTTGTTACAGGCCGCTGCCCGGCGAAGGACTGCGTCCGCTCGCTCACGATACCCTTGGCTTATAAGCCATCGTGCAGATTCAGGCACTATCCACCAGTAAATAATAAAAATAAAGTACGGAATTGAAATTGCAAGCTGCAAATGTTGATAGTCGCGAATAGCGTACGCAAGGCCGGCCAAACTCACTTGACCAAACGCAAAAAATATCCCTGTCGCAATACCGCCTATAAATCGTTTCGACGGACCTACCAGTTCCATTCCGATGACCACTGAAATGACAAATACTCCTGGATGACAAAATCCTACGATCATTCGTAGAAACGCAAACGCTCCCACCCACGGCACCCACGCCATTAGCGTCCCTGCGATTGCTTGTGTCACAATTGCAATAATAAACGCAACTTTTCGACCCCATCGATCGCCAATGTACCCGAATACCAAAGACCCTACGGCTTGGCCCACGTAATACATTGACTGCACCAGGGCACGCAACCAACTCCTTGAACAAACTATATCCCACCTATCAACGGCAGAATATTCGATTTCCGAACGATCATAAATCCAACTGTCACACGAGTCAAAATTTAGATTTGACAAATTTAAGCCTAAATTAGCTTCAGTTGCTAAATCTAATGCTTGAATTGCAGGTGCAGGAATGTCCGTGGGAAAACTTGCATTCGTGTACCGTGCGCATTGTAGCGTTTTCGCCAGTTTTGGCCGATCAGACAGTCGGATGCCAAGCGTCGCGTTTATATGTTGAGATAAACTGTTAAACACGACATTTTTATTTTTATTATTAATATTATTATTATTATTACTGTTATTATTGTTGTTGTTGTTGTTGATGATGTGGCTATTGGTCATTTCCGCTGGATATCGGCATCGAAAATCAATTTTTGCACCGGTAAACGTCCATGACAACGCTTGCATCGATACGAAAATGCACGGAATGAGAACGAGAAAAAATTGCAGACGTTGATAGCGGCCAAAATCGCCAAGATATGTTACGAGGAGCTCATCGAATTTCATTTTCGGTTGTTTGTTTGTTTGTTTGTTCGTTTGTTTATTTATTTGTTTGTTTATTTGTTTGTTCGTTTGTTTATTTGTTTATTTATTTGTCTGTTTATTTGTTCGTTTGTTTATTTGTTTATTTATTTGTCTGTTTATTTGTTTGTTTGTTTGTTTGTTTATTTGTTTGTTCGTTTGTTTATTTGTTTATTTATTTGTTTGTTTATTTGTTTGTTTGTTTGTTTATTTGTTTGTTCGTTTGTTTATTTGTTTATTTATTTGTCTGTTTATTTGTTTGTTTGTTTGTTTGTTTGTTTATTTGTTTGTTCGTTTATTTGTTTATTTATTTGTCTGTTTATTTGTTTGTTTGTTTGTTTATTTGTTTGTTCGTTTGTTTATTTGTTTATTTATTTGTCTGTTTATTTGTTTGTTTGTTTATTTGTTTGTTCGTTTGTTTATTTGTTTATTTATTTGTCTGTTTATTTGTTTGTTTGTTTATTTGTTTGTTCGTTTGTTTATTTGTTTATTTATTTGTCTGTTTATTTGTTTGTTTGTTTGTTTGTTTATTTGTTTGTTTGTTCGTTTGTTTGTTTATTTGTTTGTTTATTTGTTTGTTCGTTTGTTTGTTTGTTTGTTTATTTGTTTGTTCGTTTGTTTATTTGTTTATTTATTTGTTTGTTTATTTGTTTGTTTGTTTGTTTGTTTATTTGTTTGTTCGTTTGTTTGTTTATTTGTTTGTTTATTTATTTGTTTTTTGTTTGTTTGTTTGGTTGTTTGTTTGTTAATTTGTTCGTTTGTTTGTTTATTTATTTGTTGGTTTATTTGTTTGTTTGTTTGGTTGTTTGTTTATTTGTTCGTTTGTTTGTTTATTTGTTTGTTTATTTGTCTGTTTATTTGATTGTTCACTTACTTGTTTTTTGTTTGTTTGTTTGGTCGTTTGTTTGTTTGTATATTTGTTTGTTTGTTTGTCTGTTTTTTGGTTGTTTATTTGTTTGTCTGTTTGTTTGTTTGTTTGCGTGTGTGATATTTTGATATTGCTTTGTTTTTATTGTTTGCTGATGACGTGCTGTTGTTATAGGTGTTTGCCTCCTTGCGAGTAGATGTCTTCTCGAATAGAAACCGATATGTTTAACACTGGTTAGTGTGCCAGTTTGAAATTGAGTGGATCTTAAAAATAAAGAACAAAGTTAATTTAATTTGTATTTAATTGACGACCCAGGAATTTTCAAATACGAGTAAGTTTGGGTATATTGCAAAAATTTAAAATTAAAATTTCAAAACATTAAATCCAAATGTCTTCAAAACACACATCTGTCGCCCTATACAACACCAAACACTTAGCAATTCGTTAATAGTCAAAAATTTCTTATGAACAATATTAACTGTGTTTTTGGTGCAAATAGCAAAGCATATCAAGCTAAACGCAATTGTCTCAGAAAAAACTATACCTCCCCCCGAAAAGTTTAGCCCTAACATTACTCATTTGCGGCTCTAGTACACCGTCTCTCCCGCGTTTACGCTTGGAATCAAGCTTAGGTTTAGGAATAAGTTTACTAAGACCTATCAGGTTCTGCCTAAGCCTAAGCGATAACCTTAAATGTGGCTCAAAAACGCACTTGTACGCTTACACTCATATTAGGCTCAGGCTAGGCTTACAAAAACACTTAGGCAAAAGCTAAGGTTTAGACGTAGGAAAGTCGGTTACAAAGACTAAAGTCAGAATGTCAGCCCTAAGTCTGCGGGGAAAAGGGTGCCACCAGCCGTCAAAAATGTACCAGAACAGGCTTCGGTTCGGCCTGTGTGACTTACATGTAACCAGACACGCGTTGATACACGGAATGCGTCAAAGCTCTTTTGTTGATCAATTTCATAAGAAAACTGTCGTATTATCGTTGCCGTTTTTCGTCGCCGCTTGCTTGTTTGTTTGTTTGTTTGTTTGTTTGTTTGTTTGTTTGATTGCTTGGTTTGTTTGTTTTCTTGCTTGTTTGTTTGTTTGTTTGATTGGTTGGTTGGTTGGTTGGTTGGTTTGTTGGTTGGTTGGTTTGTTTGTTTACTAGTTTGGTTGGATGGTTGATTGTTTGGTTGGCTAGTTGGTTTGTTTGTTTGGTTGGTTGGTCGGTTAGTTGGTTGGTTGGTTGGTTGGTTGGTTGGTTGGTTGGTTGGTTGGTTGGTTGGTTGGTTGGATGGTTGATTAGTTGGTTGCTGGTGGTTTGTTTGTTTGCTTGTTGGTTTGGTTGTTTGGTTGGTTGGTTTGTTTGTTTGCTTGTTTGCTTGCTTGCTTGCTTGTTTGTTTGGTTGGTTAGTTGGTTGCTTTCTTTCTTTGTTTGTTAGTTTGTGTGTTGTCTTGTTTGTTTGTTGGTATGTTTATTTGCTTGTATGTCCTTTTCACCAATAAGATATTCCAAATGTAGAAATTTTGACGCAAACAAATGCAAACACCGCGTAATTTTTTGAACTTTAGTCGCGGAAGACTAGATTCTGATATGCTTTACTGGTATATACAATGAAAATCTGAAATGGCATCCTATATATACTTGTATTAACAGATCAAACCTAGAAAGTTTTTGGTGTTTCTTAGCTTTTAAACATAATATAAAGTTCTAAGCAAAGAATATTAATAACCAATTTTAAGTTATATATCTTTTGAACACAACCCCGTAGCCAGCTCATTTATCTAGACGTGGAGGAGACTAAAAAATTCTTAGTAGGGGAACGATTTTCGTTGACTTACAAGCAAGGTTGAAAGTTTTCTCCAGGGGTCCTAAGCCCCCTGTCCCACCCTTTGCTTCAGGCCAGTTTGAACATCTTCCGTCATAATGATGTTCAAATGTGAAAGTTTCGGTAAAAGGCCTGTTGACTGTATTAGTTTAAGTGAAACTAAACTTGAATATTAGTTTAACACTTTCTCACATGAATATGTACAATTTCACATGAGATGTAATTTCAAGGTGAGATTCGATCCTCAGTCTCACGAATGGGAGGCGTTTACGATGACCACCCAGCTATACTCTCACGTCTTGTGGAGATTTTACACTGCGCATATATCTGATAAATGTTAAACACTGCACACAGTGTGTGTATTGCTCTTACATTATTGTATTTAGTTCCTCATAGTATACTCTACGAGTGAAAGTGTTATAGATACTAAGAATTTTTTCATTAACCATTTCTCACATGAATATTTTCAAATTCATGTGAGATGTAATTTCAATGTAAGATTCGATCCCCAGTCTCACGGGTGGGAGGCGTTTACGATGACCACTGAGCTATAGGAGATTGACGCTCGAGCCCGAGGGGACTCTCACGTATTGTGGAGATTTTGCACTGCGCATATATGTATAAATGTTAAACACTGCTCATAGTGTGTGTATTGCTTATACATTAATATATTTAGTTGCTCATAGTATACTCGATGAGTGAAAGGGTTAAGTGAAACTAAACTTGGATATTAGTTTAAGTGAAACTAATCTTGAATATTAATTTAAGTGAAACTTAAATCGCTGGACGGAATAACTTAAACTAGAATTGTAAGTTTAACTTATAAACGACATATTTTTAAGTTCAACACGAGTTTAATTAAAATTTCTCATCTGTAAGCGTCGAGAGAACGAATACTAACGTTTGGACTCAGTTGGTTATTCTAAATCCCAAAGATACCTGTTATTCGTGTCTCTCTCGAAATTTTGGGATCAAATAGTCCCCGTGTCTTCCATTGTATACGTCCCTAACATTAAATAATGTTGTTGATACAAAAATTTGGTACAGCGAAAAATACAAAAAACACAACGAACAAACTTTGCCGCTTCTAAAAGTATTTCCGCTAAATTATAGTTTAAATTTGTATTATAAAACATTGTAAATTTAAACATTTAAATACCGATCCCGCTGTCAGCTCACATTGCTAGGGGGGAGCTAAAAAATTGTAATGAGTGGCATACAAGGGTTTTTGATGACTTACAAGGGCCAATGTTACTTTTAGGGGCGTAACAGTAGATTAAGCGTATTACTGAGCTTACACCTAAGCGTAGCAAAAATGTGTTCCTAAGCCTAAACCTAAGCGTAGCAAAAATGTGTTCCTAAGCCTAAACCTAAGCGTAGCAAAAATGTGTTCCTAAGCCTGTGCCTAAGACTAAGCAAAAAAAGTAATCTAAAATCTACACATACTCTTTTATAGACCCATCAGAAACCTGGACGCCCCTTACAGTAACATGGGCCCAAACAAGCAAGGTTGAAAATTTTCTACGGGGGTCCAAACACACACCACCCCTTTGACTACGAGCCCGACACAGTAGTTAATAAGACGTGGTCGGGATTTCATTTCGAGAGGTGGTAACTTTAAAGAAACATACCAACGCTTGCACTTTGGGGTTTTTACGCCTACATACAGCGCCGCACCAGACCCCAGGGTGCGGGCTCCCCCCAACCTCGAAAGCGAAGCGAGCGACAAGCCAGACGCATTTTAAAACTTCGGCGCTCTTTGTTTCAGCCAATTAGGGTGCGGCCCCTTTACGGATGGGGGCTTCCAAACAAGGGGTATGGGGGGTGGCTGATCCGGCCCTGCCTGCATAAAAGTTCTATAGGTTCTATTTTTTTGCTAATCACAAGCGGTATTTCAGAACAACAAGCATATTTGCGGTACGCCCCGGTGATACAAATCGAGTATATTTTGTTTGTTAATACGAAGTAGCGTTTAAAACGCATAAAATTTAAAAATATAATTAATTTATTATATTAATACTAAAAGTTAAGAGGCTATTGAAAAAATTCTCTCAATTTTTCGACCCACATTGATTCGAGTAAGGGTTGAGCTTGTACTCACCGCTCGTCGCCGGACACCGCCAAGCCCCCCCCCCGCTCCGTCGGGCGGCACGGTTAAAAGTATTTAATCAAAAATTGTCGCACGTCACCACACGTCATCATGCGTCATCGCACGTCATCAAATAGATTTTACCCGTATTTTTGTTAACAACGCATAGCGGCGTTCGACGACGTCCGGCTGGTCGGCAACGTCCGGTACAGTAAAGTATAACTCAACTCTAAGAGCCTTCCATATTCTCAAACGTGTATAGCACCTATTAAGATTCGTGTGAAACGTTTCTTGAATAAATCCAACAGCAGCAAATTCAACTTTAAATTACTCGAGTATTTTGCCAGGTTTTTTCACTAATCTGACGGTTCGCCCCCCTTTTAAATATTTCTGTATGCGTCCAATCCTGTAACCAGCTCACCATGCTAGACGGGATAACAATTTTCACCAACGGTATACAAGAGGTGTTTCAATGACTTACTAGCAAGGTTGACAATTTTCAAGGAAAAGTGAAAAGTTTTCCAGGGGGGCTTAACCCTCTGAACCTCCCTTCAATTACAGATCCGTCGCTGAACGCGATATGGTGCAACTATGTCTGAACGCAAAATTTGAATTACCGTAACCGTTCAGCTAAATGCGATTTTAACATTAATTACAATCTAACAGTTGTATCAGTAATTGAAATTATTTGAATTCAACAGGAAGTAATTAATCTATTTTCAAATGTTACAATACCTTATTTTCCGGCAGTAATTGTGAAATTATTTGAATTCAACAGAAAGTAATTCATCTATTTTTAAATGTGACAGTATCTTATTTTCCGGCAGTAATTCAAATTATTTGAATTCAACTGAAAGTAATTCATCTATTTTCAAATGTTACAATGCCTTATTTTCCGGCAGTAATTGAAATTATTTGAATTAAACAGGAAGTAATTCATCTATTTTCAAATGTTACAATGCCTTATTTTCCGGCAGTAATTGAAATTATTTGAATTAAACAGGAAGTAATTCATCTATTTTCAAATGTTACAATGCCTTATTTTCCGGCAGTAATTGAAATTATTTGAATTCAACAGAAAGTAATTCATCTATTTTCAAATGTTACAGTATCTTATTTTCCAGCTGGTTATTTTCTGCAATTATGAGCAACTTGTGACATAATGTAATACCAAAAATGTTACTAATACAACAAGGTTAATTGCCGATATTCTATTTCAACTTAGGGGCCATATTCTCAACTGTGTACAGCAACTATCATCAGTTTAGTAATAGATTTTCAAACTCACTAACTATTGCAATTGTTGCACTCAGAATTGGTACATAAGTAGACTAAATCATATGAGAAAAACTGCCGAATTTAGAACTACAGTATGCACCGGTTCGAAAGTTACCAAACCTATCACCAACTGGTGACACGTACTACACCACACATTTGAGAATACGAGACCAGAAGGCAAAAGACTTTTGGCCCATTTCAATAATAGGCACCTTAGAAGCCTGTGTCGAAGCCTAGAACCTAAGCCTGAGCCTAAACTTAAGCCTAAAGAAAGTACCCAGTTGCACACTCTTGTTATGTTATACTGATATTACAAATTGATCTGTAATGCGTCTAAAATTTTAAAATACAGCAAATTTTGTTTATTCAACTGCAACAACAGTCCTGTATTTGAAAAATTGCTAAAATATTAACGTTACACCGCATTCATATACAAGGCCGAGTCGACAATAAGGCGGGGGCTGATAAAGGTCATACCCTCCAAGTAAATGAGGGTCCACACCTTAAAAATGTACCCACGTTTTGGAAAATTAGCATAATTCATTTAAAAGACCCCAGCGAAAATGTATAAGCATGCCAACTTGATGTTGGACATTACTCAGTCAGTCCCGTAGCCAAGGGTTTACCAGGGATGCTCGAACTCGCCTGAATAGATTTTAGCCTTCCCTAGAAAATTTTCAACCTTGCTTGTAAGTCAACGAACCACATTTGTACGCCATCCTGAAAATGTTTGGCCCCCCGCAAGATGAACTGGATACGGTCCTGTATTTAGTCGAAACTAGTTCAGTTTGCTTAGTAGTTGAATAACTATAAAATTTACAAAAAATTGATGGAATCTAAAATGTTATTGATAGGGCCATACCCATTATACTCATGCGTTATATTCAGTGCCGGAGCAGGCAGGAGTGGGGCCTCACCCCCGAAATCCAGGGTGAGGAGGCCCCAAACTCGAGAGCGAAGCGAGCGAGAAGCCAGACGCATTTTAAAACTTAAGCGGCTTTTGTTTCAACCGGTTAGGGTGGGGGCTCCTTTAGGGGTGCCCCCCCCGAATGGGGGTATGGGGGGTGGCTGCTCCGGCCCTGGTTGTTTTCTGTTCGGAGATATTTCGTCTAATTTTATATGGGAAGGGCATGTGAGGTAGGCCCGTAACCAGTTCACCTAGCTAAGGGGATACCCGTTTTTCAGGAGGAGCATACAAGGGTTTTGATGACTTACAAGCAAAGTTGAAAATTCTCTACAAAGAATAAATTTGTTCCCAAAGGGGATGAGCCGCAATTGGCCCCCTGTGGCTATGGCTACGAACCATGTGAAATGCAAATTTCCACAAGACGTGAAAGCTTTGTCCAGCAAGCGCACTAATAAAGCTTATATCAAGGGTCGATACTCTCAGCAGTATATAGCTACTATTATCAATTAGTAACAGGTTTTTAAACTCACCAACTATTGCAGTTGTTGAACTCAAATTTATAGTACAAGAGTTCGAGCAAATCATATGCGAAAACTGTGCTCAATTTTGAGCCTCAGCATAAACTGATTCAAACGTTACAAGACTAATCACCAACTGGTGATATGTGCTATACACATTTGACGTATACGTGCCAAAGCGACTAGCGTCCACGTTTGAAATTCAAGCTTAGATCTCCAGATGAAACAGAAAATATTCATTGCGGGTAAGGTTGTTAAGCTAAAAATTTATTCATTCTCAAATTAAAAATAAAACATAAGTGTATGATATAAAACAATATATACGATATATAAAACAGATTGAAACATAATAAAGCAAAAAAAATAACAGACATAATATGATTATTTTGAAAATAAAATGTCATTTAAAACAGCCAAAAGGTCTGTGGTTGGTAAGGTTTGAGGCAAAAACTAACAAACTGTTAGGGGGGTTGCGCTATACTTGACGTCCGGCGCCGTCCATCACCGTGAGTCACTCATACGGCGACGTCGGTCACCGTCTGTCACCATACGTTCCCGTACGTGAGTTATTTGCGTCAAAAGCCATTTTAATCGGCTACAGGTATTCTGCGTATTCACAAGCTTTATGAGCACAACTAAACCTGGTCTTACAGGTCAGAATTGTTGCAGAAGGCGGCCTGAGTGTTTCATGGCCTTATCTGGCACAACTGGTTAGCAAATATAAATTCGGATTCGGCAGAGAGGATTGCCTAAATGAACAACTTCTGGGTATACCGAAAAATTAGCCAAATCGTATGAATGATACATAAATTTAGACAATATATCGATTACATAAAAATTTATTACCTTTACAGATTGTTACATATATACATATATAATATATAATATATACATATATATTATATATATTTATATATATATTAATATATATATATATATATATACTTGTAAGTTTGATTAAATAAAATATCATCAAACAATAAAATCGGCTGAATTTTTGTCAAAACACTGCGTTTGCGAAACAAATACTGAAACTGATGCACGCTGTAATAAACATAGCAACTACAGTACCGACCGTAGTAGGATCCGTTACTAATTATAGGCATTTGCTCGCTAAGCCTAAGCCCGAGCCCGTAACCGAAAGGGTTCAAGGTATCTCAGCCTCCCCTGGCTAAAATTCTGGCGATCACAAGATAATTTTCAACCTTGATTGTAAGTCAACGAAGACCCTTGTGTGCCCCTTTTGAAAACTTTTTGAGCCTCTCATAGCACGATAAACTTACTACAGGCCTGTCTAAACCTAAATGTAAGCGTAAACAACAGCGTAATTCTAAAACCTAAGCCTGAACCTAAAAACGGCTAAAAACATTAATGATTATAATAAGTTTACGATTATTTTTAATGGTTTTTACAGTGCGAAAACACAAAATAACCGTCAAAAACACATTTAAGCTGAACAGCTCAAGCAGATCCAACGGAGCACACAAGCCTAAGCCACCACAGCACGAATCGAAACCAAAAATTTTGTATTAAGGTTTAGCACTAAAATTGCGTTTGAGTTCTCGCTCGCGATGTTTTGTTTTCACGACTGTTATATATTGCACCCCCCATATGTTTCAAGATGCGCCCCTACAAACAAACATTAAAGTATTTTAATGTTGTTATTGTATTAAGGCCGTTCGGTATCCAATAAAAGGGCCCATGTAAATATTTAGGGGCGGAACGTTTTTCTATGCGACTGCAATAGAGTAAGCTTAACCTTTAGACTAATTTTTTTGCTTGCCTCAGGCTTAGGCTCAGGCTTAGGAATATGCTTATAATACTGTTCCACCCGTGTTCTGCCAAATGGCCAATAAAAGCAAAGGTCGTAAATTTCGAATATTTTAAGTGTTTTTGTTACTTTTGAATTTAAATTTTTTGAAATTTTGGTTATTTTATTCATACAACCCAAACTTAAGTATGTTTTAGTACAGTTACGCATCGCCTAGTTGTAAAAACGGCGAAACAGCCTTTTCAAGGCGATTTATTCTCAAATGCGTATAGCATCTATCACCAGTTAGCGATAATCAAACTGACAAATTCCTGCAATTGCGCTAATCTCAAAATTGGCACAGAAGTAAGATTGATCAAATGCGAAAAATGTGCTGAATTTCAACCGTCATTATTTGCTGCTTCGTTAAGGTACAAGACCTATCACCAACTAGCGATAGATGCTCAATACATTTGAGAATAGGGGGGTCCACGATTGAAGCAGAAATGTTGTTGACGTTGAAATTCGTTGATCAACAAGTACAACCAAACCCATAGCCAGCTCATCCTGTAAGTTGGCTAAAATTTTTTCAGGCGCGGTATACAAGGGTTTTCAATGACCTACAAGCTAAGCTGAAAATTTTCTAGGTGGGCGGCAAAATTGTTCCAGGGGTCCGAAGCCGCCGTTGGGTACGATCCCGAGTACAACACATTGCGTTTCACGTGCGCTTAGCCTGCAATCGTTTAGTGCCATACGTACTATTGTAAACAACTTTATAGCTGTCTAACCAGAAGCCTAATCTTTCAAACAATAAGCCTACACCAGATTAGAAATTAGTAATTGACATAATTAAGTTGTGTTATCAGGGCGCAAACATATTTTGCCAATTAACAAGTTTTACAGTCCATAAAATTACAGCTATAAACACCAAAAATGTGCTCAGACGGCACTTCGTTGCCTTTCCTGACGGTGGAGGGGGGGGGCAGAGGCCGCGGAGCGTCACCCCTGTTCAGTTGTGCTGGTCCTGGTAAACGGTGTTATCGCTAAAATCAATGCTAAAATATTTTTTGTAATTCTTAGTACCGTCTGTCACAAATAATTCAGTATATATACATATAGGTATATATGAAATTTTGTAAATGATAAGATACGGTGCCATCAAGGGTTAACCTTAGCGTTTGCCACCCACTGTTTATTGTTTTGCTTTCAAAGAAGCAAACATAAACAAACCGGGTGACAAAGACTATCTTGAAGTATGTTATAAACGGTTTTTGCAAATAAATTACAATATCTATTCACACGTGCACGTTTTTGCTGCGAGAACTTGCAGCTACAAATTGCACGCAGAACTTGCATTTTTTCATCAGCCAACGAGAAAGCGACTGTAATAAATTCATTGAACATGCATGGTTATTCACACATATGAACTAAATTTCTAGCTATGATTTTTAATGAATGATTTACAGCTGTAAGTTTTTCGAACGGGACTTTGGACAAAACTTGCAAATGCAAGGTGCAGCTGCAAGGTCTCCCAGCATTAACTTGCACATGTGAATAGGGTTTAAGTCGAAAAGAATGTTTCCGGCGAAAATTTCTGTAAAATGTCCTTTCAGCACAAAAAAATTTAGAAACTATTTATTCTCATTGAGAATTGTAAAAGTTTAAACTCTCCGTCCATATTCTCAAATGCATATAGCACCTATCACCAGTTCAGTAATATGTTTACAAGCTAACGAACTGCTCCATTTGCAGATCTCAAAATTGGTACAAAAGTAGAGTAAACCAAAATGCGACAAATGTGCTGAATTTCAAATCCTCATCATTCGCTGGATGGAAAGTTACTAGAGCTATGACCAACTGGTAATAGGTGCTACACACATTTGAGAATACGAGTTCTATTTCACAAATATTCTTCTAGTCGTTGCTCACATCTAACCATAAATATTTGACGAATGATAAAAAATTTCAATCTGCCAAGAAAAAACGTTTCAATTCAATTTTGAGTAAAAATTGCAAAGCCAACGAGAAAATCATTATTTTAAATTTATTACATTAATAGATTCTGCTGATTTTTGTCCAATAAAAAGCGACGTCCGCCCCATGCGGTAGCCAATGAGGTTACGCAGATATGAAAGTGGAGCATGACGGTCGCACAACACGGTCAAATCGTTCCCGTCTCGTGGGATACGATTCGCGTCCTTTTACCTATGCGTAGCCTCGCTAATTACGGCATCTAACGAGACATACAGTGGCGCGGCAGCTGATCCAAAACCCAGATGGGGCCCATAGGCGCATCCATAAATTTCTGACGGAGAAGCGGTCTGGGATATATTATGAAATGCAAAAATTGTAATTAACACACGTTATTACTTTATCACAAAAAATGATGCAGGAAAAAATGTTATTTATAAAAAATCTTCTGAGGGAAAAATTGTAAGGTAGGGAGGGACCATACCTTTTTAACACAAAAAAATTTCTGATGAGGGTCGTACGCCCCCCGCCCTCCCTTGGATCCGCTGGTGATGGGACCATATTCGACGGAAAAACCCCCAGTGATTGAAGCGAGCAACAACTAACCGCTATTATAATAACTTGAAAGGTACGAACTTTGGTATTTTTTCGCAAAATTAAAATTTTCTGACTTTAAAAATATGAGGGTGCGGCCCGTTACCTATGCCCCCCTCCTAGGGCTGTTGCTTCACTGGATACATAGATATACTCAAACCAGCTGCGAACGCTCAAAGGTGGCTAGTGCCGGAAACTTCATAAATTCAATTCACTATACTGAAGCCATACGGACTGTTAGGTTAAACTAAACCCATTAACCATTACAAAATTTTAACTCCCGTTCGTAGCTAACTCATCTTGCTAGATGGGGCTGAACATTTTTCAGGAGGAGCATACAATGGTTTTCGTTGACTTACAAGCAAAGGTTGAAAATTTTCAAGGAGGGATTAAAATTTTCACTGAAGGGGGGCTGAACTGCGCTGCCCCCACGCATGGCTACGAACCCGTTCAAGAGTGAACGCTAACTTTACAAAAGTAAACCGGAATCAGGAAAAAAGTTCAAATAAAAAGCCAGTCAAAGTTGATTCGAAGTTAATTAATGAAAACTAAAAAAAAAGTAAACGAAACATTTCAATCAAAGTCAAAACCCGGAAGTAAATTTTGCTTATATCCTTCTGGTTTATGTTTAATCATACGAACCTGTCCGGCTAACTTTAGCCTAAACCCAAGCCTAAGCCGAAGTCTAAATATTAAGCGTACGTTCACCAGTCTCTGTCTCCCAGCGGTTAGGCAGACCAATAACACGGGATATTGCACCATATCGTTGAAGCTAGTCAAAGGTTATCTGCTCCAATAAGGCCATTCTCGCAGCCAGCTCATCTTGCTAGGGGAGTTAAAAAATTGTCAGGAGGAGCATACTGTAGTGACCCGAATAAGAGGGGGGGCCTGATATTTATTTGGCCTATCCAGAGGGTACGTCCCCTGTTATTTGGTTACGGACTGATATTAAGTTCTAACCCACGCTCTGCCGCCCTTCGTTACTGATATATATCCGGTATTGCAATTATCCGTTGATTAAACGTTTATTTGTCATGTGTCAATAGATTGAGCGCTAATAGAAGGTTATACTTAGGAATGTACTTTCAAAATTTAAGTTACGCTTTAAAGGTTTGAGCTCAAATTATTTGGTCCTGAAGTCATTTGTGCGCTACAATTAGGGTTAAATGACATTTATGGACTCAATTAGGGTTGAGGGACTCTATCCGCTTACGGACCCTTATTAGTGATACGGACTCCTATTGATTCGGACTCAAAATGAGGACCGTCCTCTTATTACCCCATCTTATTCGGGTCAATACAGTCCAAAGGTTTTTGATAACTTACAAGCAACCTTAAAATTTTCTAGGGTGGCAAAATGTTTCCAGTCGGGAGTCAGTTCCCCAGGCGTCGTCTACGGGCCCGATGAACGTTGGGTCAGAGTAGACCCAGCAATAGCTCTATTTGAAAATCAGAGATCTTCAAGCTGGGCAAAGGTTATGTTTTTGTCGCTCGGCATAGCAACACCAGGTTAAATTAAACTTCAGTTCAAACCAAATGAACACTCTAATTATATATTCAAGTTAACTCGAGTCAGTAACTACATATCGTTACCAATACCAACGAGTTTCACAAAGCCAGATTTGCCTATAATCAAAAATCAGGTCCAAGGGCGGTGATAATGGGGGGGGCGATGGAGCGCGCACCCCCCAACTGGTCCGAGCCGAAGTTTGCCAAGTTTGTAAGTTTCGGTCGGTGTTCTGAAAAAAAAAGTTAAAAAAATTTGCGATTCAAGCATATTAACTAAGCACCCTTTATGGTTGCATTTTCAGCACAGTAATCAGTTGGTTTTCAAACTTACCCCTGTGAAAAAGTAGGCTAATATTGCAGGGCGTTTTCGGTTATCCCTCCAGCTGGCGTTTGCACAAAACTTGTTGCATTTTGAAAGTTGTTTGAGCTTCTACACAACCTCCACTGGTCATTATACACGACCAAATTTGAATTTTTGAAAAATTCGATTTTTAAGCTCCTAAGGACCAGGACTCAAAAATTTTTTGTTGAAAAGTTAAACAAATTATACATCATTTGACACTGCATAGAGCTGAGCCCAATTATGCTAAAGTTTCATCAGTCAAGTCTCTGGTTAACGAGTTGGGGGGCCCGAGACCTTAAAAAATCAAATGTTTGGCAATTTCGGGCGTGAAATGACCAGGGATTGTTATGAGAAGCACAAATATGCAAAAATTTTCAAAATCCAACCATTTTTGGGCAAACGCTGGCTGGATGGATAACCAAGAAGGCCCAAAAATTGTGCATGTGCCCCCTGCCTTATGTTGCTCATATCACCGCCCCTGCACAGGTTAGCAGCCAGCTCAACAACAGTTGGGTAGATGTATGACAAAAGTCAGGCGCAGCGGTCACTAGCGGATCCAGATGAGGGTGGGGGGAGGCGCGTACACCTCCCCCCGTCAGAGAATTTTTTGTAATAAAATACTAATGCGCCTCGCTTACAAATTTTCCATCTCACAAAATTGGCACAAATATAGCATACAGTAAAAATTGCGTTTCGCAACTTTTGTTAGCTCGCACCCTCCCGTCAGAAATTTCTGGGTCCGCCGCTATGAGCTGCGTGTAGGTATTTGACATAATACGCGAAATACTTTTCCAAAAAGAGGGGTGATCATTGTATTGAAATTCTGAACCCCATCTTGGCATTTTTGCGAGTCGAAAGTTTACTGAGCAGATATTTACAGTGATGAATTAAGAATCTGAGATGGATTTAAGGTGAAACTGCAATAAGTTTTGCATTTAAATTGAAATAATCACATAAAATTAATGGCCAATGTAAAGAACAGGAGCGGAACAGTATTATAACAATATTCCTAAGCCTAAGCCTAAGCCTAAACCTAAACGTAAGAATGAGCATATTCCTAAGCCTAAGCCTAAGCCTAAACCTAAGCGTAAGAATGAGCATATTCCTAAGCCTAAGCCTAAGCCAAGCAAAAAAATTGGTCTAACGCTTAAGCTTACTCTAATGTGGTCTCACAGAACAACGTTCCGCCCCTGAACTTTACATGTGCCAAATTAATCGAAAAATAACGAATATCTTTTTGCTTTGGTGTTAAAACTTTTATAAATTTGACACTATGGACTGGATGTTTTCGAGGTCCGATAAGGTACAAAATTGGACCGAAGCCGAAAAAATGTTAAAATTCTAGTTATACTCGTGCCACTACTCGTGCTGTGATATATTTATAACATTTGGCTAAAACACGGTATCATGACAATTTGTCGTCCGACAACTCGTCGACCGATTACTTGTAATCTAAAATTTCATCGACTCGACAACTCGTCACCCATCATTATGCTTGCGCTTAGGCTTAGAACTATGCTTAGGTGTTGTGCGTGGATTTATTCATGGGCTTTAGGACACCGTTGGATGACAAGTTGTCGGGCGACGAATTGCCGTAAATTCCTAGAAAACACATTGTTGCGTTCTGACTAACAATTAGCGTGCCTATGTTATCTGGATATTCAGAAAATTATTTATTCCCTCCAATCATTCAAGTTCAATCTACCACAGAGGCGGATCCAAAAATTTGTGACGGGGGGCGGGATGGCAAATGTTATGAAACGCAAAAATTGTACGATAGGAACCGTATCATTTTATCACCAAAAAACTTTCTGACAGGTAAAATTGTCAAATAGGAACAGACCTTACCATTTGATTGCAAAAAAAATTCTGACGGTGGGGCGTACCACCCTTTCCCTCGCCCCCATCCTCTCTAGATCCGCTCGTGATCAACCCCCTATAAAACTCCAAAATATTTAACAAAGCTGAAAACCATTTCACAATAAAATCACTCAAATTTTACATTTGTCTAAAAAAATTGGCCCAAACAAAGCCAAAATCAACAATAACCATGCATTGATTGAAGTGAACCATGTAAACAACTATTAATTCCAATATACATATATACACACATATATATATATACATAAATGTATATATGTATATATACGTATATACACTAAAAGTCGATATATTTATAAACTACACATTTGTGCCAAACAGGGTTCGGTACACACGACCAATAATGGCCCTAGAAAGCCAAAAGCGAAAGGCTCATATGGCTCGCCAATGACATATATACATATATACATAATACATTTATATATACAAATGTATGATATATAGTGTATATGTATATTATAATGTTATACGTACAATATATACACAGTGTATTATAGATATGTATATATATTGCATAAAGGACACACCCGCTTTCTCGGGTCGTACAACAAACCTACCCCCCCGCGCAGACAAATGACGTCATTAATATATTTGACAGGGTAAAGATACCGTGAGACAGACAAAGGGGTTTGGTACCGTGAAGACTTGAAATTTAAGCTGTCAAATCGCGATAATCTATTGGATTCAGCGGCGAATCGAGAAATTTCTGACGGGGTTAAGGCAGGCTGGAAAATGTTATGAAATGCAATTTTTACTGTATTACTATATATTGGCCAATTTTGCGAGAGGGAAAATTGTAAGGTATGGACCTTATCATTTTATCGCAAAAACTAAACTGACGGCTGGATCGTACGCCGATTTGGATCCGATAGTGAATGGGTAACGATAATGCAGTAAAGACAGGTGCCGAAGCGGGGAAGGATGCAGGGAACGCTTAACGCTTGTATCCCCTCATTACTCAGCTTGGCAGCAATAGCCTCCAATATTCTACGAACGCCAATCCCGTAGCTATCTCACCTTGCTTAGCGGGGCTAAATATTTTTTAGGAGGGGCATACGAGGGTTGTCGATGATTTACAAGCAAGGTTAACAATTTTCTAGTGTGGAGGCAATAAGAGAGGGGTCCTCATTTGGAGTCCCAATCAATAGGAGTCCGTATACCTAATAACAGTCCGTAAGCGGACAGAGTCCCTACATATAAATTAGAGTCCATAAATGTCAGTTATCCTTAATTGTAGCGCATAAATGACTAGAGGTCCAAACAAACTTCAGTTCGAAATTTTAAAGCGTACTTAAGTTTTGAAAGTAACATTCCAAAGTATAACCTTGCGTTATCGCTCAAGCTTTTGATGCAAGACAAAAAACCTTTATAATTCAACGGAGTTGCAATACTGTATATATCAGTAAGGACGGGTGGTGGAGCGTTGGTTAAAAATAAATAACATTCGTAACCAGATAACAGAGAGGGGTACCCTCTGGAGAGGCCAAATAAATATCAGTCCCATCTATTATTCGGGCCACTACAGTATGACATCTTCCATATTACAGGTTTCGCTTATCTTGCTGGCCCAGTAACCCAGGGGGAAAAGGGCTGAGCCCCCTGGAAGAATTTTCCCCCTACAAAATTTTCAAGCTTTAAGTTATTGAAAATCCTTATACGCTCCTTCTGAAAAATTTGGGCCAATGTAAAGAACAGGGTCGGAACAGTATCATAAGCATATTCCTAAGCCTAAGCCTAAGCCTAAGCCTAAGCCTAAACCTAAGCCTAAGCCTAATCCAGGCAAAAAACATTATTCTAAACCTTAAGCTTACTCTATTCCAGTCCAACAGGAAAACGTTCCGCCCTTGATTTTGACATGGGCCAAAATTTTTAACCTCCGTAGCAAGACGCAACGCGCCTTGTATCCTATCATGCGATTTGTAACTTTAATATGAAACATATTGAGATAAAAGTTTCAAAATAGAAAAACAAAATATTTGAATTCTCTTGTTCGACAAACAAAACACTTAAATTTTTTTAGCAAAAAATTTACTCAATTTTAAGTTTAAAACAACATTTCTGGTTTTTTTTTGATGTTTTAAAAGTCAAGTGGGGCATGTAAATGTTACAAAGCGACAACAAACGCAGAAGCGTCGATCAAAAACAGCCAATGAATAACAATGTCCACAAGTACCAGCATTTGCTGAGTGCTGCGAATTACACAACCACGGGCCAATGATACTCTTAGGGTTGTCCCGTTGTCTGACGGACAACAGGAAGTAAAGGAGTAGGGCGGTATCACTCCTGCTGCGTGTCCAGGTGTTGGTGAAAGGTAGGACAGCTGGAACAGCAGGAGAGCCGGGAGTAGGGACAGCAGGCGAGCTGGGTGTCGGGGCAGCAGGACAGCCGGGAGAGCAAAACAGCCGACTGAGCAGGAAAGTCAGGGCCGTGGGATAATGTCGAAAGCGGGCACAACAGATGGGACACTGGGACAGCGGGGACAGTTTATGCCACATGTACATTTGATCTACCATGAGTTTGAATCCTAAGCTGAGCAGAAAAATTCCACGGTTGGTGGAAACTTGAACCCGTCCTACCCTCCTCTTTTACCCCACACCACGTCTTATTCGGGTCACTACCCTCCCGAAGATGATAAGTATGTGGGGGCCCACAGTCGTTATGAGCGAAACGAAATTGACTGTTTAAACTCAAATGTAAAGGCAGCCTAACGGAACAAACTTTTTTTTTTTTTTTGTTTTTGTTTTGTTGATCAACCAAAAATTGAATTTTAGGCATTTTTGGTGTTAAAATCAACTCACTCAAATTTACAGTGTAGTAAGGCAGCCTACACGGAACAAACATTAACAAAAAATGAATTTTAGGCATGGTTTTGATTTTTGTGTTAAGTTTAAAAGTAAAAGCTTGGAATATTATTTTCGTTCAACAAATTTACTATCTATTAAAATTGTTATCGTTTGAACTTTTCAATCACCCGCTACCGAATTCAGTTTAAAATTGAACTGAACAAGAGTGAAAACGTCATGAGTGTGGCATTAATTTTTGATAAAATATGAGACGTGTTGATAACTTTGAAAATCAACATACAACTCAGTCAAATACCGCATTTTATCTTTTCGTTGGTAGTTTGGTTTAAAGACAGATGAATCAAGTTGTTTCTGTGAGCGCCATCGGAGGACAAAGAAATGGCTCGTTTTCGGCCGTTAGCTGCCTTATTTTGACGGACTTAATACTTACGGGGAAGCCGAAAATACATCCGTTTCAATACCGAGACAAATCCAGGGCCGGTTCGGCCACCACCCCCCATACCCTCATTTGGGAGGCCACCCCTAAAAGGGCCCACAACCTAACCGGTTGAAACAAAAATCGCTAAAGTTTTAAAATGCGTCTGGCTTCTCGCTCGCTCGGCTTTCGAGTTTGGGGGCCACAACCGGGAATTTCGGGGGTGAGCCCCCACCCCTGCCTGCTCCGGCACTGGACAAACCTTATGAGCTTAAACGGTGACTCGTTGTTATGAGTGACAAATTAGAAATTTTATAAAGTTAACGTGAAATACTTAGAAAATATTATCGGTAAACCTATTTTCAACTAAATTCCTGGTTTTTGTAGACTTGCCCCCCCACAGGTTTAATCTTACGCTGAAATTTAGGCTTAGGTTTAGGTTTCAGAAAAAATTTTCTAAACCTGAGCCTAAGCCTAAGATTATAAGCCTAAGCCTGAGCCTAAGCCTAAGATTAAGCCTAAGCCTAAGCTTAACCTAAACCTAAGCCTAAGATTATAAGCCTAAGCCTGAGCCTAAGCTTATTAAGCCTGAGTTTAAACCTTAACGTTAAATGTGTCAAGGGAGGTGGCCAAGAGCCAAATATTGCAGTCTTCTACAAAACCATTCCAGAAATAGCACAGAAGTTCCTAAATTAGATTACAAAAGACTTTACCGCACAATCAATTAAGTATCAAACACTTGGTAAGTTGATAGCATATGCATAAATATTTTGTAAGTTTGGAAGGCAAAATGCTAATGTCGATATTATACAACATAGCTATGTAATTGTTCTCAAGATCAGCATAAAAATGAAACTTTTCCTAAAAATGCTTGATAATAAGCAATTGTTGAAACAAATTGCACCCGATAGGTGCGTGATGCCAACTTATGTCGCAAACCAAAAATATCAATCAAAATTTATAAAAAATAGCTAATTTTGTACTTTGGTGCAAAGTCGAATCAGACTTAATCTGCCCTATAAATATTTATTTATATATATGTATATATGTATATATGTATATCTATATGTATGTATGTATGTATGTATATATATATACATATATATACATAGAGTTCTTCGCTATAAACTGAACTACGAAATTATAACGAAGGATTATTTTAAGATTTCTGCCCATGTTACTCTTATGGGCTTCCAGGTTTCTGGTCGGTCTGTAAAAGAGAAGGTTTAGATTCCAGATTACATATTTTTTCCATAGGCTTAGGCTAACGAATACGGTTTAATCTACTGTTACACCCATGAAAGTAAACATTGACCATGATTTCTAACATAAAACGAACTAAAATTAACAACGTTTTCATAATCATTGGTTATGTTTAAATTTATGCCATACCAAGACTAAAGACAGCAATTGAAAAGTTTTTCCATTAAAATTTGCATATTTCAGTTAAAGTTCAACCTTATTCTTGCTTTTGATTAATCGCTAGCTGCACCCAGGTATATAGTGAATGGTGACCCTATGCGTCTTAAGCCTACATGTAAAATACCTTAGCGCAACTGTAAATCCTAAAGCGTAATGTTAAGCCTAAACTTAAGCTCAAAATTCGGGTTTCGTGATATCCTTAATCTGGCGACTTTAATCTATTGATTCACTCTTGACATTTGACGCAATTTGAAAGCATAACCAGCGGCGGATCCAGAAATTCCCTATGTGGGGATGCACAATATATTTTTACGGATATAAAAACAGCCACAAGTTACACCACACTACAAAAAATGGTGAGTCAAATTGACTCTCTCCGAAATAGGCTCTACGGGACTACACAAACTGAGTCAAATTCAACTCCGCCAGAGTCAAATTCGACTCACTAAATCGCACGTTTGACTCTGGCGGAGTCGAATTTGACTCAGTTTGTGTAGTCCTGTAGAGCCTATTTCGGAGAGAGTCAATTTGACTCACCATTTTTTGCAGTGCAGACAAACTCATACGTACGCCGGTAGGCTGATCCATTTCCCATTTCTGCTGGATCCGCCATTATATAAGCTTATTAAACACAGACAGCGCCGTGGCTTTAATGATCAGTGTACATATAAAACTAGTTGTTCTGAGCTTCTGAGCGAAGCCCCTAGGCAACTGTGAAAACTCGAAATATTAGAAAAAAATTTGCTTTGTACGTTTGGTTTTAACCCTGAAAATAGTTTACACTCGGCAGCCGGTAGAAGGGGGCATATATACACACATCCCACCCCTGGATCCACCCTTGAGTATAACTTAAACGGCACTAACCTTTCTCAACACATGTACCAATTCATAAACGCTCCAAAGTTTGCCGCTGTCACCCTGTGATGTAACATAGTAGTATTCAGTTGCGTTGCCAATCAAATCGTAAGTTGTGTTTGGAATCGACGGTACCAAATGAGAATATTTCGATCGTAAACTTGACAAAATCACCGATGCTATTTTATCGTGCCGTTCGTCGACGCTTGTGTTTCGATGAGCACCCAAGAATCCATAGTATTTCTCTTAAAAATAATTACATAGCTAATAGTTTTAGCTGGCATTTTCAAGAATTTGAAACTTTTTTCTGCAAGCAAAACGGAAAATGTTTGTTGGATTCAGTGGCGGATCCAGGATCTCAAAAGGGGGGGGGGCAAAATTTCACAGGTAATAAACTTATTTTTAAGCCATACTGTAGTGACCCAAATAAGAGGGGGTCCCCATTTTGAGTCCCAATTAATAGGGGTCCGTATTTCTAATAAGAATCCGTAAGCGGGAAGAGTCCTTAAACCCTTGTTTAGAGTCCATAAATGTCTATTATCCCTCAGTGTAGTGCATAAATGACTCCAGGGCCAAGAAACATTAAAGCGTGCTTATACTATTATGTATAAAACAGAGAAATAAACAGCGTAGAACAGCAATTGACACTATATAATTTTTGTCGAGATGCTGTTGGGGGGGCCACGGCCGGGGTGGCCCCTCCGTGGATCCGCCATTGGTTGGATTGTTTTTTACAATATATATATAAACTACAAATTTAGGCTCTGGCTCAAAATCAGGCATATGAGTGAACTTACGCTTTTTAGTGAACTTACGCTTTTTATGTCCCCATTCGAGTTCAGCCGTCCCAGTAATAATTGGCATCCGGGGTGTTAAATCTTGGAGCGGATGAGTGACATTCACCGGTATAATTTCGTCGTCCAGCACTGCACGCGATATTCCAAGCTGAAATTGAATCGTATTCTCAAATGTGTGTAGCACCTATCACCAGTTTCAGTGATAAGTTTTCAATTAAATAAAGATAAATTTTGTGGCATTTTTAACACTGAATTTTGACGCAAAGAAAATAAAAACCTATTGCATAACCGGTAATTTACTTCGCATTAAGTATGTCACTCACAACAAGATTTGTCAAATTTAAGCTACTATTGTTACCCTGAGCGCTTATCAAAGAAAAAAGGTGGGAATAAGACAGTGGCTCCCCTATTTTGTGTCAAGAATTTTCTGTCGTACATCTCTGACGCTTTCAATATTTTGTTACCATTCCGATACCATCGCAACAGCAGCGACATATTGTGAGTTATAACAAGAGTCGATAATGGCTCATTACAAGAGTGTCCAACTGGGCGCATTCTGTGTAGAAAACAACGTACCTGGCACGCGTTGCGTTGTGTCCCAACCCCTCCCCCTTTATTTAGAGGGGGTACAATCAATGCGAACCATGGCAGCTAATTTATATGGCGTCAAACATGGTCCTTTTATAGTTTAATTTAGCGGTATTCATGTGATAGCGACCCGCTCTAAACAAGGGGAGTTGGCCAAAAACGCAACTGTCGGTGATATATTTTTTACCATGCGGGACCACAAGAGTTGCACACTCTTGTCATAATCCACTGTTGGTTATCGTAATGTTTGTCGAAAAAATTAGAGGGGACATAGTTTTCTAGAAGTTTCCTATCGATGTTCCCCCCCGAACATTTTTGAACACTTCAAAATATTGTTTTAGAGATCTGGACATGGGGTCCTCGCTGGAGGATATCCCCTTAGACACTGTCCCTGCAAACAATCAAAAATCTTGTAGTCGCCCAATTTCAAAAGCCCCCTGCATATTACTTACCTGTATAATCAACGCTTTCCGCCGCCTCGTATCTCTAAGATCTGCTCGTTCGCTTACACAGTTCCAGGATCTCGCTTCACCCGGAGGAAACAGATTAATTTTCGGCTACTGAAGATTGCAGCCCTGCTTTAAGACTAAGGTTTAGGTTTGGGCACAGGCTTAGACTTGGACGTAGGTAAGGCTTTTCTGAAACCTAAGCCAAAGGGTGGCGCTATACTTGACGCGTGGCGCCGTTCGTCTCCGTACGTTGACCGTCAGTCACCGTGCGGTATTGTACGCAAATTACTCGCATGCGAGAACGTACACTGTAAAAAAATGGGGAGTCAAATTGACTCTCTCGGAAACAAGCTTTTCCTGACTACACAAACTGAGTCAAATTTGACACCGCCAGAGTCAACAGTGAATCGAATTTGACTCTGGTGGAGTCAAATTTGACTCAGTTTGTGTAGTCAGGAAAAGCCTGTTTCCGAGAGAGTCAATATTTGACTTCCCATTTTTTACAGTGTACGGTGACGGACGCTGACGGAAAGCGGCGTACGGCGACGGACGGCGCCGGAAGACATTACAATTTTTTAAAAAATATAGCGCCATCCTTAGCCTGTTCCTGCCTAAGCCAAGTGAACGGGAAAGCGTATAACAGTACCATGTCTTAAAAAACACATTTTACACTTGATTTTACCTGCATTATCATCGCTTTCCTGAGTCGAGGATCTCTAAAATCCGCCCGTTCCCGCAAACAATTTAGAACGTCGCTGATTGGCTCTTTATCTGCCCCGGTTGCACACTCAAGCTTTCGTCTGACCAATGGGCAATCGTATTTTGGCGACTGGACAGCGTCGACAACATCCGCCGGAAAAATCATCAACAAATCGGTCAACGAAAATTGAAGGCGACACGAAAGGTATCCGGCCACGTTTCGAACGTCCCAGTTGGATTTGGATCCAGGGGCTGGACGGTCAAGGGCCCATGCCGCCGCCACTGAGCCGGACATTATGATGGCGCGGTGAGCCAGGCCTGAAATATTAAGAGCCGCCACCGAGCCGGACATTATGATGGCGCGGTGAGCCAGGCCTGAAATATTAAGAGCCTCCACCGAGCCGGACATTATGATGGCGCGGTGAGCCAGGCCTGAAATATTAAGAGCCGCCACCGAGCCGGACATTATGATGACGCGGTGAGCCAGGCCTGAAATATTAAGAGCCTCCACCGAGCCGGACATTATGATGACGCGGTGAGCCAGGCCTGAAATATTAAGAGCCGCCACCGAGCCGGACATTATGATGACGCGGTGAGCCAGGCCTGAAATATTAAGAGCCGCCACCGAGCCGGACATTATGATGACGCGGTGAGCCAGGCCTGAAATATTAAGAGCCGCCACCGAGCCGGACATTATGATGACGCGGTGAGCCAGGCCTGAAATATTAAGAGCCGCCACCGAGCCGGACATTATGATGACGCGGTGAGCCAGGCCTGAAATATTAAGAGCCGCCACCGAGCCGGACATTATGATGACGCGGTGAGCCAGGCCTGAAATATTAAGAGCCGCCACCGAGCCGGACATTATGATGACGCGGTGAGCCAGGCCTGAAATATTAAGAGCCGCCACCGAGCCGGACATTATGATGACGCGGTGAGCCAGGCCTGAAATATTAAGAGCCTCCACCGAGCCGGACATTATGATGGCGCGGTGAGCCAGGCCTGAAATATTAAGAGCCGCCACCGAGCCGGACATTATGATGACGCGGTGAGCCAGGCCTGAAATATTAAGAGCCGCCACCGAGCCGGACATTATGATGACGCGGTGAGCCAGGCCTGAAATATTAAGAGTCGTTTCTAAATTACAACGAGGTGCATCAGAATAGACTCGCCATCAGCTCGACATGATTGCGCGAAGAGATATCCATATCTAAACGTCAGCGAGCGAGAAAAAATTTAGACTCATGCAAGTTCTTTTACAGCTTTTACAGAGCCTTTTTTAGTTTTTCCAAAAATCAAGGGGGCATATATTCCCTTGTGCCCCCCTTGTATACGCCCCTGCCGTCCAGAAGATTGTAACGCCAACAGACTATTACCTTCAGCAACTGGAGACAACGCCAAAATGGAAACAGATGCAGCACCTGCGCTTTCACCCATCAACGTTACCCGACCCGAATCACCGTGGAAAACGTAAATATTATCTTGGATCCATCGTAAAGCCAAAATCTGATCCCATATGCCAAGGTTTCCTGTTAAATCATCGGCTTCGTTGCTGTTCATAAATCCTGAAATTAATGAAAAATTACGTCACAGGGAGACAGGGGTCAACGAAAGTAAAACCCTATTCACACGTGTACGTTTTTGCTGCGAGAAATTGCAGCTGCAAACTGTACGTAGAACTTGCATTTTTTCATCAACCAATGAGAAAGCAACTGCAATAAATTTGTTGAACATGCACGGTTACATATGTGAACTCAAGTATTAGCTATGATTTTTATTGAATTATTTCGAGCTGCAAGTTTTTTGAACGGAATTTTAAACAAAACTTTCAAGTGCAAGTTGCAGCTACAAGTTCTTGCAGCAAAAAATTGCCCGTGTGAATACGGCTTAACAGTATATGGGGGACTATTTCGAACAAGTCCCGTAACCAGGTCAACATGTTGAAGTAATTTACAAGCGTTTCTAAAATAGAAATAATACAGTTTACAAGAATAACAAACTTACAAACATTTCAACATTTTGGTAACATTGATAGATGGTAAATTCTAATGCGTGGTTTACATTAATTTGTGAAAGTACGCAATGTGGAAATTCTCACCGGCTAACGAAAAATATCTATCAGCAAGCGTCCATATCCGGTGAGAATTTCCACATCGCGTACACAAATTAATGTAAATCACGCGTTAGATTTTACCATCTATGAATGTTACCGAAATGTTGACGCATAAGTTAAGCGGTACCATATAGAGCCCTTCACGAAAAATTTTGCTGCGGATGCGGTTGGTCCCAAACCAACGACGTACGGATTACCGGTCCGATGCTCTAACCACTGATCTGCGCAGCCATGCAAACTTTTCACAATTCGCACTAACATTGCAGGAAATGGTTAAAATATTCTAGGAAACGCTACTTCGTGGCTTTTTTCACTGATTTCAGGTCTAAATTATTGCAAAGCTTTGTTTAAATTTGCTAGCACTCTGAAATTTAGTAAATTTACCTTCAATGTCGATCTATAAACATTACCGCACACCCGCTATCCTGGTTTCGTCTTCCAAACGACTTACCCATCGGTCCCAGTCGATAATTTAAAGTGACCAAAATGACATTTTTCGAAAGGAAGTTCCGGTAAATTGTTACAAAATCCATTCCGGTATCACCGGAACCGGCCAAAAATGAACCGCCATGAATCCAAACGACAACCGGATATTCGACTTTGGGCACATAATACGGATCGTGTTTCTTGGTTTCGTCAATCTGAAATGATAAAAAAACATCAACTATTGACTCGCATAAACAAGGCGGTACATTCAAAGGTTTGACGCTGTATCAGCTGTTAAAACGCGTATTGAAATGTGTGACCCTCCTAAAAATTTGAAGGCCTTTTTTTTGGGGGGGGGACATTTTGTCTTTATGCTGATCTTAAATTTATATATTTGTACTCAAAGAAAATTCAAACCAAACCGTACAAACTAAATTTTGAAAATTCAATTTTGTGAATTATTACGAATATACGGCGTCAGCGGCCGCATGTTGGTCTTATTCTAAGTCGACCTTCTTGTGGCCCTTGAGGTCTGTTTGCCAACCGTGATGGTTCGGGCATCCTGGAACACGTGAGTATGCTTAGGCTTATTAGGCATAAGCGAATCCAGCGTGAGAAATTTTTTCACGATAAAATGGTAACGTCCCTGCCTTACCATTTTTCCCCTACACGAAATTTTTCTGTAAAAATGATAAAGTCCCTTAGAATTATTACAATTTTCACGCTCAGAAATTTTCTGTGATAAAGTGATGTGGTAGTCGGTCCCTACGTTACAATTTTTCCCTCAGAAAAATTTCTGGTGCTAAAATAATCAGGTCCCTACGTTACAATATTCCCACCGCACACAAATTTTTGGTGACCTTACGAATTTTTCACAGCATACAGTAAAAATTTGCGTTTCATAACATTTGCCAACCCCCCCCCCGGTCACAAGTTTCTGGATCCGTCACTTGGTTCAGGTTTAGAAAAAGACTTATCTTCGCCTAAGCCTAAACCTTTACCTAATCCTAAACCTTAATCTTAGTTGGCAACGTTGGTTTCAGTAATATGTATAATGAGTCAGGAATCAACTGGTTACATCGCTCCCTTGAGCGTCCGACAAATATTTAATTTCAAAATATCAAAACAATAAACCTGGACGTTACAACCCCCACCGCCAGGTCTTTAAAACACACAATCAAACTCTGGTATAGAGTTACATTTAGCAGTTTAACTTTTCAAAATGGTTCCTTTGTGTTTAATATATTTATTATCTAAAGTGTTTCTAATTTTAACCCACGCGGCACATAAACTCACCGAGGTGTAAACCGCTATGAGACATAAAGCATCAATTTACTACTAGCCTGACCGCTAGGGTGCAACCCGAATTACAATTTACCGCAACCGGAATTTGAAAAATTTACCGGAAACGGAACCCCGAAAATGAAAAATACACGCCACCGAAAAATTTATTTTAAGTTTTATTTTCGCAATTTCACTGATGAAATAACCCTAGAAGTTGGAGATAGGCGTTCACTTTATCTGCTCTATTGTAGATTTTCATAATCCACGGAAGCGAAATCTACCTTCGATGGTTTATTTTTGGCGATTGTCCAGGTTTGCATGCTGCGCTAATGAAATCTAGTTAATTTTTATACCAAATTTTAATACCGGAATTTGTAATTCCGGTAAAAGTTTGCCGGAACTGGAAGGTGAAAAAATACCGTAACCGGAACCGGAATTCCGGTTGCTCCCTGCGGACCGCCTCTGAACCTACGGTGGGTGGAGAGACACATGCATGCTTCGTTCCCTGGTTTAAACAATTTTGGTCAATTCCTATCTTTCGTTTTTTAAATCTTGGTCACATATATTCTCTACTTCGTTAGAAATTTTATTCCTTGTACTAGAACTAGAACGTTCAACACTGGGGTGAGACGAGTTTACCATCACCATTCAGCCGTAGAAGCTCGATAGTCGAACCCGAGTAGGGTGCTCACGTCTTGTGGAGATTTTGTATTACACGTCGTACTCTGTATGTGTCCTAAGGTTATATTACATTGGGTATAGTTTCTAACAGTGAACTCTTTGTGAAACAGGGTCATATATAGTAATTGATTATTGTTCCGTTAACTCTTGCCCATCATAAAAGATATGCCTATATACTCAAATGCGTAGAGCATCTATCAAGTGATGGTAAGTTTCTTCGTTTTGAACATTGAACTTATTAGCCAGCGGCCGCAGATGCTAGAAATTCAGCACTTTTTTGTACATTCATTTGACTTCCATGTGTGTACATGATCAGGTGCTCATAACCTCGTATTAACTGGTGATAGGTGCTATACTTAACTAAAAATACGGCTCACGGTAGTATGTACACATCCAATCACAATGATATATGAATAAATAAAAAGATAAATAAATAAATAAATATAAAAATCACAATAATATACAAATAAAAATAAATAAATATATATAAATCACAATAATATATATAAATAAATAAAAAATAAATAAATAAATATATATAAAAATCACAATAATATACAAATAAAAAATAAATAAATAAATATATATAAAAATCACAATAATATATAAATAAATAAATAAATATACGCAGCCGGTCACCATGTATATATAAATGCTTATTTTGTCACCTGTCACGGACGCTTAGCTAAACGAGGGCTCTCAGCGTCGTTCCTACTCCTTCAAACCCATGAACCAACCACTAGTGACATTTCATGACCTGACCAGATATTTCAACTACAGTATGATTATTGAATTTTTATGCTGAACCAAATATTATGCGTGGTTAATCTCCTTCCCTGTCATCGCAACCAATTTGATATCCCGGCATTGGCAAAGCTTTACGGACACGACAAACAGCAACCCAACACTGAAAAATCAGTGCATGATTAAGGCAACAAAATGTTGGTTTTAGCCTGAAATTTAAGCTTTTCAACCGCATTAGTGAAACTGTGTGAAGCAGGGTTTTTTTGGACGAAAAGCAATATTTTGGTTCAGTTTTGATGCATAACAGCTGTTTCGTATATAATCATACATGTGTTGTGGGCCCCATGTATAGAACTGAGCCAGAACAGTAGTATAAGCGTATTCCTAAGCTGAAGCCTAAGCCTGAGCCTAAGCGTATGGATGAGCCAATTCTTAACCTAAGCCTAAGCCGAAGCCTAAAAAATTAGTCTAAAGCATAAACTGACTCTATTATAGCCCCTCCGGAAAGCGATCCGACCCTGTTCTATGCATGGGCCTGTGTTTGTACCTATACCAGAAACGAGGCCCTTAACCAGCTCACCTTGTTAGGAAAGCTAAATCATCTTCAGGAGGGGCATGCAAAGGTTTTTGATGACTTACAAGCAAGGTTGAAAATTTTCTAGGGGGCCAAAATTCTGCATGGGGTCTGAGATCCCATGGCCCCTCTTATCTGCGAAACATTTTGGGCAGTTCCAACATATTGGGTTGGTACTGTCCTGTGGCCAGATTCTTTAATGTGTATGGCACCTATCACATAGATAGATGATGTAATTTTCGAATAGTAAAGCCTCATACACACGTGCAAGTTTCTGAAGCGAGAACTCGCAGCTCCAACTTGCACGAAACACTTGCAGCTGTAAGTATTTTCAAAGGAACATACCGATTGAAGCGACTTGCAACTGCGGTCACAGGTGCGGATTAAATTCAACGTCATGAATTCCAGTAAACAATTTGCAGCTGCGAGAACTTCAATGCTGCTTTGTGACCAAACTTGCACATGCAAGTTGCGTGTGCAACTGTTTGCTGCAAAACCTTGCACGTGTGAATAGGGTTTTAATGTAAAGTTTCGAATTTGCATACTTTTTGCATTTTTCGTACTTGTGTTGCAGATTTTAACATCCGAAACAATAGCAGTTCGCTTGTTTGAAAACCTAAATACGGTTTGTAAAAATTGCAACTTTCATCCGCTGTGGTTGTTTACCTGGTCCTGTATCATTGTTTTGGAAATTTGACGGCAGGTTCGAAGATCCTGGACTTTAATTAGTTACTAATTTAGCATATTTAATTAAAATATGTTCAAAATGAATTAAAAACCCAATAATTGCCAGCCACCGAAACAAAAATCATGAAACGTCCACTTTCATCTTACGGTCCGCTAAACGTATTCGTATTCCCACACAAAACACCGTATTTTTACTCGTGCGCTCCCGCATTTTTACGTACCGCAAGCAAACGTCGCTGCCCGGCTCCAGGCCTGTCAGCGGAGCTGTTTCAACTCTTAGCTGATTTCTACCGACTCCGACTGTCGTTTTTAATCCCACCCCCAGTTGAATGGTACTTTGAAACCAGTTATTTAGAAGAACCGATCGAAATTAACATCACCGGTCCGACGTACGCGTTGAAAAGTACAGATTTTGATCAATCAGCGGCGTACAGAGCGATCCAAATGCCAGTTTTGTTCTATAAACTTGCGGTCATTGTCAGCCCGTACCGTCGAGAGCATTCCGGTTCACTAATCGATATTTTCGAGCTACGATTTTGGCTTTTTAGCGCACTTGCAATTAGTGTTGCAGTTGGCGTAATGACACTCGCATCGGTGTGTTTTACACCGTCGAAAATGCGATGGACTTCAGTGCACAAACGCCACTGTCGAAAATCAACTCGACTCCCTCGATTGCAAAGTTACCGGTACGTCCCTCCGTCGGCGCTGCCGCAATCAAAATTAGCGCTCCAAACGCAAATACATCGGCATTCAATTGTGATACGGTCCCCGACAGCTCGGAGTGCGTCTACAGTAGCGTCTGTGCCCACAAAACGTCACACATACGACCCCTCAAAATTTCGGTCACGCTCATTACACGCACCTCAATCGTCACGACATCATCAAGAGATTTCGATACAATCCCCGGTGATGCGAAATGCGTCTATAGAACCGTCTTCGACCGTCGATCGCTGTGGATACGACCCCCGTCGCAATGGTAGCAGTAACTGCCCTCGTCAAACAAGTTCATCTATAGCACCACTCCCGCGACTCAAGCGTTTTAGATATGATCCCTCACAGACATCGATACGGTCCCCAATAACGCCACCTACCGTATCACCCCCGACCCTGCAACGATACAGGTACGACCCACGTCATATAAGCAGCAACCACCCTCGCAACGAAGATTCATCGTTCGCACCACCACGGACCCTGAACCAGTACCAATATGACCGCCGTCAAATTAGCGACACTAAATCGTCTACCAACCAGCGTCTTCAGCATCGGGATTCGTTTCCAAAACGTGTCGTTCGTAGTCGTACTTGGCGAATTCTTCTTGAACTATGGTACCAGCTTCATTTTCAACAAGGCAAATACGCTCGTTCACGGCTTGGAACACTGAAAATTGTCGTCACTTCATGGTCCCTGGTCGCTTTTGTCATCAATCGATACTATCGAATGTCGCTCGTTCAACGATTCACCCCGGACAACTTTGAGGCGGCGTTTAATTCGAGGGACAAAGTCGGCCAAGCCATGGCCCGCAACAATTATCGATTCCTCGTCGACGATACGTCTTCGTCGAGCTGGTTGCTTCAAAATCCAATCATTGCTCGCGTATCCAGAGAACAACAGGCCGACGCATTTCAAAACAAGCCAGGAGTCAGCTTTACCAGCATCGATCAAGAGTATCAGTACGTCGCGTCTGTCCGAGGGTCGTTTTTTGTCGACGGTAGTGATTTAGCTCGAACTCGAGCTGCTCCGTATACCTGCTCGAGTGCTCTACGAGTAATTGAAATGACCGATAGCCCGGTGTTAATGTCGACTTATGTTATACCTCAAAATCAATCATACCTGGACGCTTACATAACGTTGTTTTCAACGCTGATGTGGCAGCACGGATTTTATAGCCGGCTATTTTCAAAGTATCAAATTGTTATTAACGGTGATTCAACCGGCAATAAATGTGCAGTCCAAGCGAACCGGGGGGTATCGAAAATTCCGTTGAGTTCGTATTTGCCAATATTTGAAAGCATCCTAGTACTATACGCAACTAACACGTTGATATTTGTGTTAGAAATTAGCCGGCCACAAGTAAAACTACTAAACAATCGCTACAAACGTAGATGCCGGTCACGATTGGACGACCAGAAACGACGACAAAATATTGGCCAAAATTGACCAAAAGTTAAACTTCAGGGTACAACCGGACGTCTGCCTTCGGTTCCGGCTCCGGCAAAAAATAGGCCTCCGGACCTGGTATTTTTCACCTCCGGTTGCAACCCTGTTCAACTTTGACGCGACAAGCGCATCTTAGGTAACCGAAAAATACGCTAATTTTCGCAAAGAAATGCTTTATGTTTTGGGGGTTTTACGCAAAATTTGCCAATTTGCAAAAATATGGGTACAGGTCTTGTAGCCGCTCTACTCGTTTAATAATGAGCACTTGTAAAGATCAGGAGTGGACCCTTTTTGTCTGCGGGATTGCTACAGAGTGAGCTTAAGCTTTAAACTAAGTTTGCTCAGGATAAGGTATAAGCTCATTTTTACGTTTAGGCTAAAGTAGACTTAGGAATATGCTTATACTACAGTTACGATCCTGATCTATGGATTGGCCCAATAGAATGGTTGAATATTACAGTTAATCTAAACGTATTTCAAAGCATTGAAAATCGGTACAATTGGAAGTTCGATTTGGGATTGGAAACACCAATTGCATATCAATATGCCGTCTGTATAGCCAGCAGGGTGTAAACGGATAGTAAATATAACGGAACCGGAAACGGAAACGTACAGTGATCGAAATAATGGGAACGGAAACGGAAAACGGATACTGAAGTATACATATTTCAAATATGTTTTATTTTCCTGCCAACACAATTGAGACGTGCAAATGTTCACCGGGCTTTCTAAAATTTTGATGAACAAAGGCGGATCAAGCGAAATTTTTACGATTTATGGATGAATATCGTACTATTGCAGCACATCTGTAATGCGAAAAATTGCGAGAAATTTACGTAATTTATTAATACTAATTTTAAACGCAAAAATCAAACGAAATTTCCGGTAATTTCTAAACGGAACCGGAAACGAATATCGATTTTTATACCGGAAACGGATATCCGGTCACATCCTGGTGGCCAGCAATGCAAATTATACTTTCTTACTTCTTCATGTGGTGCATAAACATTCAGAAACAAACAATCTTCAGATTCCTGTTTCATCGATTGTTCTGAGTATCGATCTCGTTTATGATATCCCATAAACTGAATGCAAGCCGGTGCAAATTTGTCCGCCATCCATTCGCCGTCCCATGGTTTCTTGGCAACCGGTTTCTGAAAAGTAAAAAAAAACTCGTTCAATTTATTTTCTCACGGATTCGTATATTTTCCCACGGGCTCGTCTCTTTTTCCCACGGTTTCGTTCATTGTCCCACGGTTTCGTTTATTTTCCCACGGTTTCGTTTATTTTCCCACGGTTTCGTTTATTTTCCCACGGTGTTCAGGCAGCGGATTTGTGAAAAGACAAACGTGTACGTTCGTTTATATCTTTCCTCACGATTATTACGCAATTTGCTTGTAGAAAATAAATCCTTGGTCACGTTAAAGTGGAAGCATTTTCAGCAAAATCTTCGTTTTGTAAATTTTCTTCAACTCGTTCGCACACACCTGTAGCAGCGACTTTATTCATGATGCAATTTTCGCAAGAAATTTGTTGATATGCAGAACAAAATTACATAGCTAGGCATAAATATTCATTGGCAACGTTTTGCAGTCATTTGCAATTTATTGTACTAAACTAATGTATAAATAAGACATTTTGGCAAAAAATACACTGTAAATTCCAACGAGTTAATTAATCAACTTAAATGGAAACTTTGTTATTTCTGAGTTAATAACAGAAAACATTAACTCACTCTGAGTTGTGTTGATTCTCACACCGAGTTGATTTGACTCCGGGGAAGTTGATTAATTAATCAAAATGGGTGACTCAAACTGTAAGTTCTGATAGTCCTAACTCAGACTGACTGATTCAACGTATTCTGAATTGAAATCAACTCACTGAAATTTACATAGTAGTAGCTACAGTTACACATCTAGCGTTTCATGTTCAATACCTACCGCATGCACGGGACAAGTAAACAAATTTCGCGAGCGAAGCGTTCGAGAAACTAGACGATATTCAGTCGAACAAATTAAAAGTACAAAATTAATGGTTGGGATACCAAACAATTTTAGCCAAAAAATATCACACCTGGCCCCGTATTCTCAAATGTGTGCAGCACCTATCATCAACTGGTGGTTTAAGTAAACTGAAGCGGTTACAAACGCCAAACTTTAATCGCACGTAGGACGACCAAGATTTGAAATTTGTCAACTAGTGATAGGTACTGTGAATAGTTCGTGATTTTGGTATGCTACTGAGATCACCAACTCCGCGTTTAGGTTCGCTTTCCAATGACGCTATATCACTCTGGTTCTGTAATGCAGTCCGTTTTCCCCTTGTATTCCCCCAACACCGCGATAAAGCTATACAAGTAAAGCTCGAATATGGCACTATACAAGTAATATGCTTAAACTGCCGAACTTATTCCACCGATTGTGACGAAAGTTCCGTTGTTTAGGTGCTTTCCGCACGTCCTAACTAAAGTTCTAAGAGAGACTAGGCGGAGCCGAAGACTTCCTTAAGATGTGGATTTAGGAGTAGTTTTATAGATTTGTTTTGGTTTTTAGTTTGAAATATATTTGAGAGTAGCACAGCCACGTACAGGTACTACATACATTTGAGAATATGGGCACAGGTCACATGCTTTACCTTGAACCTCAATTCGTCGATAGGAGGTTCTGCGTATGGAATACCGGCAAAAACTTTTGCAATATCTTCATTCAAATGCCACAATCGTCCCACCAGAACGCCTGACTCGACCTAAACAGTAGCACGTGTCATAAATTTATGGTGTCCACCCCTGAATGATACTCTGCTACAAGGCGGATTGCCACAATTTTCAATTGGATGGGGTCGAGTCAACGAAAAGTTACAGTGAAGGTTGACTTTAACGCTGAATTCGCCAGCGAAACGAACGAAAAGCTGTACATCATTTTCAAATCGATGTGTCCGTATGAAAAATGGAAGTTTTGTACGGATTTGAAAGGGGGTTCGATTGTTGTTGGATCGCCTTGAGCCTCGCTTAAAACAACAAATACAACTTTGCAACAGAAGCGAGCCAGAAGCTAGACGTTGTTTCACCATTTAAATCGCCTTGAAACCAGTAGCAAAACGTATCTGGCTTCACGGATTAGGGGACTAGATGCCCCCCAAAGTCTTTCTCGCTACACGTCTGTCTAAGTCAAGATCCAGGCAAGAATTGGCTGCGTTGCGGAGATATGTCTTAAGTCGAGCTTTGAGTTAAGCCGATTTGAAACTTTACTCCCGACTACAGATTTGAGTTGACGCGATGAAAGTTTCGGCTCATGTATAGAACAGGGCCGGAACAGCAGTATAAGCATATTCCTAAGCCGAAGCCTAAGCGTATGGATGAGCCTATTCCTAAGCCTAAGCCAGAGCCTAAAAAATTAGTCTAAAGCTTAAACTGACTCTATTATAGCCGCTCCGGAAAACGATCCGACCCTGTTCTATACATGGGCCCCCGTGTGGTACATAATTTATTAACCAAAAACTAAAAATTAGTCTAAAGCTTAAACTGACTCTATTATAGCCGCTCCGGAAAACGATCCGACCCTGTTCTATACATCGGCGGAAGTTTCGATGAATGCGCAGATGCGATTCAAGCTGTTTCATTCAGCAACATTTAAGTTGGTTGAACTTTTCGTTTAAATTAAACTTGCAAAATCCAATGTTTATTACTCCTCAATTGAACGGCAGACCCTCAGCCAGCTTAAAGCGAAAAATAAACGCGAGTTTGCAGTATGCTCGTGGATGTTTTGAACAAATTACCAGTGGATCGAACGTTTATTGAAGAGGTCAAAGTTATTTCCACTGACAGACAGCTTTATTGATTTTTTGGCTAAGGAATGTGATAATCCACGAAATAACGATGACAATCTTACCACAACTTTTTCGTTTACCGGCAAACTAAAGCTTGTTTTAGAGACACCAAAAGATGCTAATGGACAGGGTAAATGTTACTTTTAGGGTCGTAAGTTAAGATTTAACATATTCCTAAATCTAAGCATAAAAATACGTGTCAGGGTGGCGCTATACTTTTGAAGATGTCCGTCACCGTATGTCCCTCTCCGCCACCGTACGTTACCGTGCGGTATCGTACGATAATTATACTCACGTACGATACCGTATGACGACGGACGGCGCCACACGACAAGCATAGCGCCACCCTTAATTCTGTGCCTAAGCCCAAGCCTAAGTCTAAAATCAAAAATAGTCTAAAACCGAATCCTACTTTATTCTAAATGTCCCGGAAAACGACACAGCTCTAAAAGTGCAATCTTCCACCGATAATGCAGCATCCACGTTATAACGCTCGCGAAAAAGTAAAAAATTGTCCTGTCCCTCTGAGGATCAACGTTGTGTGAACAGAGTGGGCTAAGACAGTAGGTCTTACGCGAATAACTTATCCTTACAGAGTACCGACAATAAACATAGCCGGTTTGGAAGCTTATATTTGTCTTAACCTTACGGCAATAACTTGTTTTTGTCCCTATGCCATATGCACAGTGTACAAATTTACTGAGTCCCTCCGAAGGGACTATTTAAACAAAACTGTGTGCGTGTATATACGCAAACTTCACACATTTCAAATAAAACGCTATAACAATATCTGCATTACTGCACATACCTTAAAATGTCCATACAGCCCAAAAAACGCCATGTGTTTTGTCCGAGTCCCTTACGACAGACTGCGGACAAACACCACTATCTAAGCACACCATTATTTATGTCGAGACACTCTAGCTACAATTGTGAAACGTACTCTCTTTGTAGGGGTAAACTGGACATTTTTTTGCATCTGCGCAAGCGTTATAACGTGGATGCTCCATAACTCAAACGGTGGGATTAAGTAAAGAAATAGCGTAATTAAAGCAAGCAGCTTAGCTTACGGCAACTTTCTCAAGTCGGCCTTTTATCTTTTTAATCGTTTTATTCTTCGCCGAGCTCGCAACAAATTCAGCCGTATCTGACGCCCATCTTGAACCGCCGTTTGACGCACCGCTTGTTTCGCCAGACTCATAGTCAGATGTCAAAACTGCAGAAACAATCATACGATTATGTCTTGCAGTTGCAATTAGCAATAATGATGCAAAATATGCAAGCGCAGAGTGTCGAATTGATATTCGCAACATTTTGCATATATTGAATGCTGCAGTATGGTTTTAACTGCAATTTTGCTTATTCCAGCTGAAACTATTTAAATTCAACGGGTCATTCTAAACAGCCGATGGTTAATGATTATGCTGAAGTTTGATTACCGTGCTACAGTGACCGAGCCATGATCAGGGTCGAATCGGCCACCCACGATTCCCTCATTTAGAAAAACCACAGCCCCTATACGGGCTACGACCCTGGCCGTTGTGGGAAGCCTGCACTCCTGTCTGCTCCGGAACTATCTAGGATATGCCTGTGCGAATGGATGATACGTTTGTGTTGTAAAATTTTTCCAATTTTTAATTTGTGTTTTAGAAAAATATTTCGTATTTGGAGATTTTGCATATTTGGCTAAAAAACACATTGTGAGCTTCCGATGAACCATTTGCGTCGCAAAAATTAAACACGGCACCAGCACATACCCGAAAGTCTGCCTCGGGGTCAGATTTCCGGCTGCGGTAGTCTTTCTGTCGGACGTTCCGGCAATTTCGGTAGTGAAATTTGGCATAGCCTTGCAATAAGTATTAATGTTGTTCGGTGCGTCGTATTCAGCCATTGGTACATTTTTGAGAAATATAAGAATTTCGTAAAAAAACTAGCGAAAAATAGAAATTTTTAACAACGCTTGTCAGATATTAGCTGAAATTAGCAAATTCAACACTATTTACCGGCTCAGGATCCGTTATTATTCACCTCCGGTTCAGGTTTCGGTTTTTTTTCACTTCCATTTTCAGTCCGCATCACAGGGCTGATGTTGAGTAAAAATTCCACCCATCTGTCATAAATCCACAACTGCCTACATAGCTGCAATCCCGAAATGACTGCATGGACTAACTAAATCCAGAAATCTAACCCCGTCTCACATTGAGTTGCCTATAGGCAACTTAGCGCAGTGTATATACGTTAAATAGTATATATCGCACCGTGTTTAACAATTGCAACACGTATACACAGTACTAAATCACCACAAAACGTGAGAGCCCCCTCGCGCTCGAGCGTCAAGCTCCTACAGCTGAGTGGTGATGGTATACGCCTCCCACTCCAGTCACTGGAGTTCGAATCCTAGCATAAAAGTATGTCTCAGGGGAAATAGAAAATATTCATGTGAGAAAAGGTTAATCGAAAAATTATCAGTTTACTATCTATAACCCCTTCTCACATTGAGTTGCCTATAGGCAACTTAACGCAGTGTATATACGTTAAATAGTATATATCGCACCGTGTTTAGTGGTGATGGTATACGCTTCCCACTCCAGTCACTGGAGTTCGAATCCAAGCATAAAAGTAGGTCTCAGGGAAAATAGAAAATATTCATGCAAGAAAGGGTTAAGTTTAGCTTAAACTAGCATATACTTTTAAGTTTATTTAGTGTTCAGAATTCAATAATTTAAATTTAACTAAAAATATGTCAAATTTAAATGAGTTTAAGCGTAAACCTTCTAGTTAATGAGGCACTATACTTGTCGTGCGGCACTGTCCGGCTCCAGCGCCGGACGTCAAATTTTTTTTCTTTAAAAATTGTTATGATGCACCATGCGGCAATAAACGTGCGTCCTGGTACCGGGACGTACGACAGACGGTATCGACCGTCATCAAAAGTATAACGCCGCCTTTAGTTTAGAAAGTTAGTTTAATACTGCCAGATTAAGCTAAAAATCGAGTTAGTTTAAGGGTAGTATAAAAAAGCGACGTATTACACTACTTTTAAGCGTTTACACAGTTATCATTCCAAAATTTATTGCACAAACTATTAAGGTTATATAAAGCACTCTAAGTACTTTGTCGAACCTGGCTTGCATTATGTCTAAGGGAGCATACTCATTAGGCCGATGTATAGAATAGGGGCGAAACAGTAGTATAAGCATATTCCGAAGCCTAAGCCTAAACCTAAACCTAAACCTAAGCCTACGCCTAAGCCTAAGCCTAAGCCTAAACCTAAGCCTAAGCCTAAGCCTAAGCCTACGCCTAAGCGTTAGCCTAAGCCTAAGCCTAAGCAAAAAAGTTAGTCTAAAGTTTAACACTGACTCTATTATAGCCCCTCCGGAAAACAATCCGGCCCTGTTGTATACATGGGTCGAACAATGCAAGAACGGCTGTGCCAGACACAATAAATTGAAGTTTGTTCGAAGTACATAAATCGAAAAAAATCAAACCAATTAAATTTGTTTAAATCAAAGAGCAGACCCCAAAATTATATTCCGGTCTCTCGAACGGGGGCACTGCCAAGATTTCATTTTGCGATGATATATTGTGAACAGCGCCGTAGCACGCATGGGTGGGGGCTGCCCCCAAATTCCACGATGTGGCCGTCAAACTCGGGAGCGAAGCGAACGAGAAGCCAGACGCATTTTAAAACTTAGCCGGTTTTTGTTTCAACCGGTTAGGGTGGGGGTCGTTTAGGGGTGGCCCTGGCCCCAAATGGGGGGTATGGGGGTGGCTGCTTTGGCCCTTATTGTGAACAATTATCGTTCTGTTAGCTGGTCATTAGCGTGAAACAAAATAATTTTGAGCCCTATAAACGAAGCCATGTTTAGTATTTTAACGTCTATAAAACTGGATATCATAGCTTCAAAACAGGGGTATGAATTCGTCCTGTTCCTTCCCATGTTTTACACCCCCTGCTATTTCAGGCCCGTAGCCAGCTCACCTTGCTAGAGGGGGGCTAAAAAATTTTCGCGAGGAGACCATTCAAGGGTTTTTAATAACTTGCAAGCAAGCTTGAAAATTTTCAAGGGAGGCCAAAAAAATTTTCCAGAAGGGGCTGAACCCCTTCCCCCTGACCCATCCTTGGCTACGGGCCCATGCCTACTTAAATCGATTAAAGTCGTAAGTGATTTTCAAACCACAATATATAATCATAAAGTTTTCGAAAAAAAACCCCAACAATCTCTCATCTCCAAGTGTTTTGTATTGCACGTTTCTTGGCAAAGCGAAGCTTAAATATAATGTTTTCGGTTCCCAAAAACTCATATATATATTGTTATTATAAGTACCCTTATAATAAGGGCACACATCGTCTATGAACGGCTTGTTCGATGATATTACGTCATACAAAATCCGCCGTAGCCAGCTATAAACGTGGCATAACGGCAGAAAGTTTTACAGGATGAGAAAACACGGATTTCAGGCGACTTACAAACTGAGGTTATGAAATTTTACTGGGGGTAGATAAATTTGTTCCAGACGTTGAGCCCACCCGCGTGGCTACCCTCAGGGCTACGCGCCCGTGTGACACACAGTAGTGTACTGTGGAGTTTGGATTAATGAGGGCCAACGCCGAAAAAATAACTTAAAATTTTGTGTCATAAGACAAAATTGGTAAATCCGTAACGAAGGCTTTGCAAGGTAGCGTCTTTGAGTTCAGAATTTGGATTGGGGTGCGAGTCCCCGTTTCAGCCGTCCCCTGTGTTAATAAACCGTGTTGTTGTGTGCATTTTTTGCCAATTGCGTTGTAATAATTAAATTACGTATGTATATATCTGTGAGCAGATGGTTTAAATGTACCAATTAATTATGTATATAACCATACTTGTTACTGTAGTGACCCAAATAAGATGGGGGGACTGATATTTATTTGGCCGCTGCAGAGAGAACCTCCCCTTGTTATTCAGTTACGGACTGTTATTTATTTTTAACCCACGCTCCGCCGCCCTTCGTTACTGATATATATCCGGTACTGCAATTATCCGTGAAACGTTTATTTGTCTTGTGTCAATAGCTTGAGCGATAATACAATGTTTAGGAATGTACTTTCAAAATTTAAGTACGCTTTAAAGTTTCGAACTCAAATTATTTGGTCTTGGAGTCATTTATGCGCTACAACTAGGGTTAATTGACATTTATGGACTCTAATTACGGTTTAGGGACTCTATCCGCTTTACGGACTCTTATAAGGGATACGGACTCCTATTGATTCGTACTCAGAATGGGGACCCCCTCTTATTACACTCGACCCCCCTCTTATTCGGGTCAATACAGTACGCGAAAAATTCATTTTTGACGTTATTTTATCGCATTTAATAGTGTAAAACACCATTCAGAATGAATGCCAAAATTTTGGAACAACTGCAGTCAGAAAAATTTTACAAAAATAAGTGAGAATAAAACGCCAATTTTTCAGAAAAATTTTCGAATGACAAAAATTTTCAATACCAAAAATACCGGAAAGTTTCGGTGAAAAAATACCGGATTTAGTACCGGTAGCGGATAGTAAAAAATACCGGATTTCTCTAGGGGAACCGGAATTCCGGTTGAACCCTGAATATTGTGAGGGCATGATTAGAAAATTTAATCTAGAGGAGTTGCTATGAAAATTTAAAACAGGCACATACCCATGTAATTTGTGCCCAAAAATGGTACTAATGTGCAGAAAATGACCGGAACAGTTGACCAAATTTGAGGAACTGGTGCTTTCATGACGGGTTTGGTATAAACATTACAAATACCACAAAAGCCAAATTACGCATGGTTCGCGTTTCAACTTTATTAATATTTTGATACGTTTTATCACAGTACAACTGGATGTCCAGCATCCGGCTCCGGCTCTGGCTAATAATCGAGCTCCGGTTCCGGTAGAATTTTTACCAGAATTTTCCGGCAACTTTAGCATGGTAATATGGATAAACTAATGCTGGCCAGATTAATAAGCAATACCGACGCTTAAAATGCGAATCTTTACGTGTATTTCAGAATTTAATTAACCTGTTTTTGTACAATTTATGGACGAAAATGTTATTATTCAAAGTGTCAGGTGTTTTTATCGAAAATCTCTCTTTTATGTCGTCTTCAAAATAAGCAGAACACAAAAAAGTCTAAAAGACATGGAGCTGTTTATAACCGTTGGATAAACGGATTTGCAGTTCAACAATATAAGGAATTATACGGCTACTTAGTAACTAATTCTAGTTTTTAGTACCAGATGGATATGCAAAGGTCAATGTTAACTTTTAGGGCCGTAACTGTAGATTAACCCCTTCTCGTCACATTGAGTACTAAATCACCACAAGACGTGAGAGCCCCCTCGGGCTCGAGCGTCAAGCTCCTATAGCTGAGTGGTGATGGTATACGCCTCCCACTCCAGTCACCGGAGTTCTAATCCTAGAATAAAAGTAGGTCTCAGTGGAAATAGAAAATATTCATGTGAGAAAGGTTTAACAAACCTCGGTTAAGCTTTAGACTAAAATTTTTTGCTTAGGCTTAGGTTTAAGAATATGCTTTATGCTACTGTTCCGGCCATGTTACCATGGTTCGTATTTTATAACAAATCCCACAATGAATGAAATTGTTCTAAAAAACTGCAACGTATACGGGCGAATATAGAAAACCGCTGAGCATAAAATTATATAAACCTTAATCCATTTGAATAATGAAAAGTTAAAATTAATTTAACAAATTTTATTGTCTCAAAAAATAGTTTACCAGTACCCATCTGCTAGGATGCGTTCTAACGGGATTTCAATTGAATGCAAACGTTTGATAAATCTGGATCTGAACTAAAACGGATTTGAAATCCATCTACAATACACAGAGGGATTAAACGGGATGCCCAAAAAACCTGAGTCGGTGCACAGTGTAAGTGGAATGTAAAAATAACGGAAACGGATAGCGATTGAAGTACCTAACGGAAAACAGATAACGAAATGCGTATAGTATCAAAGATGTTTTGTTCTTCTGCCAACACAATTTTTGAGACCAGGGTGCGACAGGATATCGTGTTCCGGTTTAATATCCGCCGAAAACTATCATCCGTATCCGGTATCCAGTGTAAACCTACAGGATATCGGATATTTAATACGGTTTTCGTGGTGAATTTCACGCAACTGCTATTTACAAGTAAGCGCCTTTAACATGTTGCTGCGATTACATTCTGTGTAAGTCAAACAGTTACGATGAACTATATAACAGACGAAAACATTGAGCACGCTAAAAATACAAACAAAAAATAATACATACACAATATCTCGTATCCGGTTTCTGTTCCGATTGAAAATTCGGCCAATATTAAGGGGCGTAATAGTAGATTAAGCGTATTCTTAAGCCTAAGCGTTGCAAAAATGAGTCCCTAACCATAAGCCTAAGCTTAAGCAAAAAATGTAATCTAGAATCTAAACCTGCTCTTTACAGACCCACCAGAAACTTGGACACCTCAAAAAGTAACATGGGCCAAGCAGGTTTACGTCCGGTATCCGGCATATTAATATGTCCGATCGCATCCTGATTAGAGATGTAATGCAAGATTCACGTTATAACCGGGGCAAGTGGAACATGGTTTGTCCCATGTTGATTCAACGTCAACGTTAAAATTCGATCACTCATATCGGGTGAACAGGCAAAACTCCAATGTCATATGACATTTACTTACAAACCATCGCTCTCACAAGATCAATATATGCAAGAGTCGGTATGTCACGTGATACTAAGGGATATTTATACGAATATTGATATTTCAAAATTACAACGAATATCATATGATATTCACCGGGACAGTGTAATCTTCGGGTGCTAATAAATTGATGGAAGCTCGGACGTCAAAGGCAAACATTGCGTAAAATACGAAATACGCGTCTGCAAACCCATTTTCGACACAAAATCGCTTAGAAAAACACTGTCATAATTCAAAAATTCAAATTTCAAATACTAGTATCATATGATATGATATTCAACAGGACAATTTGGGTATATTTGCCTCAATCATATGATATTGAACGACAAAAGGTGACCTACACATATGGAGCAGACAAATACGACTTTTTGAATATGATATGTGGTCTATTAGCAGACAAAATGTATATAACCCAATAAGCTAATAGGGACAAAACGTGTTCCAAGCTGCCCCGGTTATAACGTGAACCCCGCATAATCGAACTCAAGTCATGTTTCTGTACGAAGCCATTTAAAAATAAAAGTTCAAAGATGTTCGGTTTTTTTTGTCCAGATGAACAGAAATTTTTAAGGAAAATTTTGGGTGAATTTCGTATTAATGTTTAACATTTTATATCGAACAATTGCAGCATATTTGTAATGCAAAATACCGGGGATAATAATATTTTTGACTAAATTTGAGCATAAAAATAAAGGAATTTCCAGTATTTCTATAACGGGAACAGACACAGATTTTTACCGGAAACAGGTAGGTAACTGATAGCACCGCACACCTAGAACAGCTCGAGCAAAAAAAATTTAGCCTAAAGCTTAAACTTCTTAGTCCCGCGAACAAAGGTGCTTCTCTCATAAGCCTTTTTTCATGATGAAGTCAATTTAACTTATAAACTAACAATACATTTTTAAACCAGCAAACAATTTTAACAAATCAAATACTATAAAGATTATAGTATACGCGGAAACATGCTAGATCCAATTAACCTCCGGTCTTGGGTAAAGTTTACTATCCGGGTCCGCTGAAATTTATATCTGAACGACTCAATGGCTACAACCGCAGGACTGCCCTGGGTAGAAAATAGATCTCCGGTAGCGGTAGAATTTCTGCCAGAGGTTCCAGCTGTGGAATTATGCAGTTTTACTAAACTCGTTCGGCGTTTTGAGAGAAAAACTAACAAGATTTACAAAAATAGCGCAAAAACAAAACATCGAACACTTTACAAATATTTAATAACAGCAAATTAAACTACCATTTTAACTATTCAATTTCCCCTCACCTCCGGATTCGCCAAATTTTCACCTCCGGCTTCTGTATTTTTCACCTTCGCAAACAAAAAAGTATTTCTGAATTTATTCAGAAAAATGTTTTCTGTGGCAAATCTGAATAGTTTTGCTGATATTTAATACAATTTGTCAAAAAACAACTGGAAAACGTTTATTTTCAGACTTTATTGCAAAACGTTTTTTGAAAACATTTCTGTTATAACAGAAATACTTTTCAAGTGCACCTTGCCAATCACGTTTCTCAAATGTAAGAAATTTTTTCTTAAATATCAGAAATATTATTTTGAGTGGCGGTTGCACTCTCATCCTTGGTATACACCAATTTCAAACTTGGCCAAACTGCTCTCTCGACTGAGTAAACACAGAGTTTATTTTTCACTTCACAAAACGACAAATTACAAAAGTTCAAAACCACGATTGATTTTCAATAAGTATATTTCAGGCAGTTATCAACATGTGTATAAGTAACATATATTAAACTAGAACAAACAATCCGAACGTTTTAGTATAATTGAAAAATCAGACATTACTTGGTTAAATTGTTCAGATCATTTTATCTCATACGGTTTGGGCCAATGTATAGAACAGGGCCGGATCAATAGTATTAGCATATTCCTAAGCCGATAAGCCTAAGCAAAAAAGTTAGTCTAAAGCTTAAACTGAGTCTATTACAGCCACGCCGGAAAACGATCCAGCCCTGTTCTATACATGGGCCAAGGTTTGAATCAAACTCTGATAAAAGCTTATGAATATAAGCATAGCTAACCGTTGCCTACGGCCGTACCATCTTAAGCTTAACTTTAAATTTTTTGCTTAAACTTCCGTTTAGGAACATGTCTATGCTTACGGCGAAGCTGTTTACGAATTAAAGTTTCAAAATTTGTGTATCTTGCGACTAGGTTAACATGAAAAATATATACAGATACCTAATCAGGCGTTTTCAGATTTGAAAGACTAAAACCCTATTCACACGCGCAAGTTTAGTCGCAAAGAAACTTTGAAGTTCTTACAGCTGCACATTACTCACTGGATTTCATGCTAAGTATTTAATCGAATTCGCACCTGTGAGCGCAGTTGCAAGTCGCTTGAACTTGTTGCACCTGGAGTTTGATTGGTAAATCGGAATGCTCCTTCGAAAATACTAGCAACTGCAAGTATTTGGTACAGGTTGCAGCTTCGAGTTTTCGCGGCAAAAGCTTGCACGTGCGAATGGGGTTTATCGGATTAATTTTGTAAAAAATAAAAATTAAAAGCTAGTATTGATTTTCTCAAACTGCATATAGTACTCACAATCTTTAAACACGTTTGTCTTTTTACAGCTTAAAGCATTTAAAACAATATTTAGCAGGTACATATATATCGGAAAAACTTAGCCAGGACAAAATTCGATGCATACATAAGAACAGCTAACACTGTTTACGGATGCCATAGCTGTTAGCTGGCAATATGCCGCCGCCAACCAGGGTGCAATCGGAATTTCGATTTCGATTTAAAACGAGTTCCGATTCCGATTGCACAATCAATCGGAAACGGAATTTTGAAATTTTCTTTTTGAAAATAGTTGCCAGCCAAACAAACACCCTAAATCAATATAACATTTTGTCAATACAAATTATCCCTACAATGACCAGAATTTCTATTTCCGATTCAGTTACAATTCCGGCATAAATTCGCTGTTCGGATTCCGATATAATCCAGTTCCGTTTTGCATCGTGCCGCCAACTTACGGTATCAAAATATGCGATTACATTTCTACATCAGTGTTGTCATGCTACAAATTAGAATGTTCTGAAGCCTTGTAAACATAACAACAAAATACATCGTTTAGAAGATTATACCTTACAAAACAACGCTTAATAAGTAAAACGACCAAAAAACACAAAATATACATGCCATTCTACATTGAACAAACAGTACAAGTAAACAAGGGTAAACTACATGACATATACGTTTTGAACAACAAAGTTGTGCTAAACATAAAAGTTTCAACGAAAATTTTGAACTAAATTTGCCAAATCTCCCATAACATATTAAACGAGCTATCAATGATAGTCAGACATATTCTGTTGTTCTAAAATGTTGCACAATTTAATAATTCAAATTTCCCACAATTATAATTTTATTTATTATTTTAAGTGGTTTCATATGACAAGATCATAAACAGGGCCCATGTAAGCATCAGGGGCGCGTAGTTTTTTGTGGGACTAGAAAGGTGTAAGCTTTAGACTAATTTGTTTGCTTGGCTCGGGCTTAGGCTTATGAATATAAGCTCATTCTTACGCTTTGGTTTAAGCTTAGGCTTAGGAATATGCTTATAATACTGTTCCGCCACTGGTCTTTACATTGGCCGTAAACATTATACCAACCATGGTTAAAACATTAACCAGTCCAAAAGAACCATAACAGCTACGGACACAATGCAAAGCCTTTAACCTATTTAACTTAGAATATACCAGCAATAATTAGCTTAGTAGACCTGAAAACAACTATAAAAATACACGTTACACTTGAGTTGGGCTTGCAATATTATGCAACAAAATAAAAAAATGGCCGTTGTTATTTAACTATACCGGCCTGGTTACCAAGCCTAAGCTTCAGCCTAAACCTAATCCTATACATAAGCCGTGCAAAAACCTTAGCCTGCGAATCTCTAAGTCTCCCAGTTTTCTTGTTCCCAGAGGGCAGGCTCCTATAATTAAACATGAGCCAAAAATTCAAACCACCAAATCTCTCAGTGACACAACCAGAATTATCATGGACACATTGTGTTAAACAAGTCTAGTGTATTACTAGGTTTATAGTGCAACGTGTTGTGTAGCTCATTAAAAGACATACCAAATCCAAATAATTACACTAATGTATGTACTTCGGGCATTCAATCACGCTTATAAACCGGTCCACATTTGGACATGTAAGACGTTATGTAAAACTTCGCTTTGTCCATAACGTGATCTGTCACTTTAAGTTCATCAATTGACTTTGACCGCAATTCTTTTTCCATCACAGCATGTGTAATCTGAGAAAATTATTAACTAGCAAAATTACATCGTGAAAAAAACATTTTCGCAAAAGCAGCCGATATTTCACATTCACAGACATGACCTTTAGTTGACCTTTGATTTAAGATCCGTTTCAGAAATTAATTAGTTCTAAAACATCCAATCATAAGGCAACGTATACTGAATGTAATCGACCCCCACATAAACGGCGAGACGTGGCCAACACTCAACTCGTGCTGGCAGGCACTTTTCGGTGACATTCTGCCAGATAAATGGCATAATGTTGTCTCTGAACAACCATCAACAACATTTGATACCACCGTCAGGCAATATTACGCTTTGCATGCATTCGAGAATAAAACGTCCTGACTGTAATTTTTCAACAGCTACTACCAACACAAGGACACCTATCTCAACCCTTTGCGACCTACACCCCTGGCCCCAACACAAACTGAGCATCACTTACCTTTCGCGCAAGATACTTGAAATCTTCATTATTCTCAATCCGACCAGCTTTACAATTCGGTTTTCGATACACGCTCAAATATTTAATAATGCTGCCTGAAATTTGTGACTTAAACGTTTCTTTGATGCGACGCGCGACCTCGCTCGATGTATCTGCGGCTGCGGTTGTGGTTGTATTCGCTCCGGCACCACTAGTTTTTTTACTTGTTGGCATTTGAATATTATAGTTTTGAGTTGCGGAAACCGATTGCTCAAGACCACCAGCATCATTACCTGACGTAGAAGCACCGCCACCAGAGTCAGACTGCTGAAACAAGTAGTATTTTTGTAACGTATGTTATCAAACTTTTAAAATGATTTTGAAAACTTAAAACAATCAAATCGGTCAAACATTCGTGCTTATTCTGAAAGGAATAGGCCGTGTAGCTTAAGAACTACAGGCCAAATGAGCACAGCAATTTAACGCATTTTCTTGCACTTGCACCAACGCATGCTTCTAAGCAGATTTTCAAATCAACACATGCATAATTTGCTATTTCTAGTTGCAGATAGGCGCTACTCTCCACTGAGAACACCAATCGCTGTCGTAAGACTTCCTTACAACAGACTGAACCGGAATAAATCATATAAACGTTACTTAAACTCAATTTGTACCACCGAAAGAAAACTCACTAAAATCATAAACTTAAAATTGTTCGGCTGTTTTAGCAATATTTTAATCTGGTAGAAACAGTTTTGTGGTACAAATTTCGCGCTTGACAAGCCCCTTACATTTTGTTGCGTGACTAATAATACATCAGCAGCAATCGTTTGTTTTATCGGTTGTTGTTGTTGTTGTTGAGAACTGCGGCCAGCTTTCATCAGATAGGTCCGGATATGATCGGCAGTCCAAATTGGTTTTTCCCATTGTGTTGACCTGAAAATTTTCGTATTGAAAACAAACTGTAACTTCGTAAAAAATGTGTATCCCACAGATTAGGCCTTTAGCAGTGCAAATATTTATCTCAAAAAGTACCTATCCTTTCCATCATCATTATAATAAAAACGAATACTTTAAAACTTTAGTATGCAACTTTTTCGCAACCTTTTCTAAACCGAATAATACAACTTTTCGGTTTTTGTCCAAAACTGCATTTTAAAACCTTGTCTCAAAGATATCCATTCACGCTTTATATTATCTACCAAAACACACAATGAGTTACTTCGATCCAATGCGATAATAATATTCATCTCCATCTTTATCGCGCGCACTCCTCCATCCAGGCGGCAACACATTTGCCGGAGGTTCAAACACCGAAGGCAACATCATTTCAATTTCAGGGCGCTGGTCTTGCTGGGTGGAAACTCCTGTCCCTGTTGCCTGTAATTGTTGACTTTCCTGAGAAGTACTAGCAACAGAGCGACCACTAGTTTCCTATAACAATCAAAGCAACTTTGTAACGAAAATCGAGACTTACCATAACTGAATTGCAACCAGTAGCGTAACGAAGGGGAATGTGGGGCATTCCGCCCTGTTGAAATCTTTGTAAAAATCTTTCGAGTCGACATAAATACAATATACTAAACATCAATTGAACGAACGCTGGCTCCATCCCAAACAGTGGTCTCAGAATCATAACTGAAACCCGCAAACTGAAAATTTTTGATTTCGTTGTTGAAACTTCGCCGAAAACATATGATAGTCAATATTGGAATAACGTTTGTGCCAAATATTTTTCTTAAAAATAGAACTAAGTTTTCGTAATAGCCGGCGGTACTTACCACCTCGAGAAGTTTTTCTTGCAGCATTTGCACTTGCTGAAATCAACAATACAGTATAAACTAACCCAATAAATCAGACCGACAGAAGATTATTGAGCTGAGCAGACAGAATTCATATTATTAAATGCATACAGAGCACTTATTGCAAGTCAGCGATAGGCTTTGCAACTGCGGATCTCAAATTTGGTATAGAAGTACGCCAAATCAAATGCTAAAAATGTGATGGATTTCGAGTCACACCATTCACTGGTCGAACAACTAAAATATCGATCACCCAACTGGGGTTGAGAATACGCTGTTCACATAACAACTTGCCAAAAAACTAGGAAAACGTAAGCTGCTAAGTTGTTCAGTCACCACAGAACACCGAGAATATTATTCATTACCTGTTTAAGCTTTGATATTTCATCGTGTGTTGATACGTCCGCTTCCTGTTTTCGTGACCGGGCAACCTGTACAAAAAAACAAATCAGTATTGCACACAATTAAACGCAATTCGATTAACCTAAACATATTTACAAAACAAAACTTTATAACGAATCCATGTTTAAGTTACATAACTGTCATTTTTCTGTTTGACAGCGGAATTCTTATATGTAAACACCTCAAGATAGAGAGTGTATATGTGTTTAGTTTTTAGTATATAAAAGCAAAAACAAATTAAAACAATAATTACCTCGTCATGCGGGGCTTCAGAGAAATTCTTTGGGTCACCTAAAACAAATAAATGAAATAATAGAATATAACATTAGGATGGAGGATCTATTGCCTTCTATCAAAGAAACGCTAGCGTGGAAGAAAGTAAACTGTGTGGTACCAAGAAATCGGTACTGCATTGTGTACAATGAATTTACATTTTTTAAGTCGGTCTATAACATAAAACAAACTGCACAGTCTTAATGGTACCATTAACTATGGACTATGGATGTAGAGCTATGGAATTGTGCAAAAATTTGACAGAAATTGCAATCGCAATTCTTGACGCACCAACAGTAAACAGAATGTCTTCAATTCTAGTTAATTTAAACCTTGTTTATGACAGAAACGCGCTATACTTGAGTAACTCTTCTACGTAGCGATTTACAGAATCGCCCGATGGATCGTAAAAAATTTATTACAAACTAATATGCTGTGCCCAGGGTGTAAGCGAAAATGAAAAATACATGCAACGGTAAAAATCATTTTAATTTTGTTTTTTGCATATTCATTATCTGCTGTATGTTAGATTTTCATATTCCACGGTCGCGAGATCTACCTTCGATGGTTTATTTTTGACGATTGTCAAAGTTTATATACCATGCTAATGAATCTATTTAATTTTTATCATTTTTAGTGAAATATCTTAATTCCACATTTATAGCACAATATCTTAATTTCCACTGACCAAAATTTAATAACAGAATTTTTAATTCCAGTAAAAATTTACCGGAACCGGACGGTGGAATAATGCCGGAACCAGAACCGGATTTCCCGTTGCACCCAGCCGTACAGCAATACACGTGCGTGGTCTAAACCATAGCGCCAACCTAAGGAAACCATAGGTTTCATATTGCACCAGACACCATGGAAAAACAAACGTCATTCTAAAAATCATTTATAACTAACCCCAATGTTTGGCCAAATAAACACGATGAATCCATCCGGAACGCGTGCTATGATAGAAGTAAGGCAAATCGTATTGCGTCGCATTACCGCTGACGTAAAGATTTACCTAAAACATAATAAAAGATCACCGAAAATAGAATAATTAATTGAACGCAATTTCGGATACAAATCATCACGCATAATCAGGCTAACAATGACTTTACTTGCGTCGAGATGGGGGGTGCAGTTGAATTTAGGGATGTGCCGAGTAATCGGCATCGGTAATAATCGGCACTTTTCGTGAGTATAGGCATCGCCACCGCAAAAAATTGCCGATTCTTTGCCGATAACTTTTGCACATAATAGTCAGTTGGCATGCTAACAATTTCATTTTAGGGCACATTTTATGTGTCTGGTCAGGAAAACTGTTATCTCTCTTACGTTTGTTTGAAAAAATAACTTAAATGAACCGTTGTTATAAAATTATGATCGTTTATGATGGTTAGGGTATCAGCCTTCATATAACGATGTAATGTAGCATCCTATCTGTTTATTAAACATGGTCTTCTAAAGATGAAATCGGCATCAGTTTTAGCATAGGCAAACATTTTGGCATCGGCACATCCATAGTTAAGTTCAATTGAAGCGCTGGAACGTGGGGGCATTGGAAACATAGTGGTTACATTAAACAGGGAATTTGTGGCATATGCAGAAATACACACAATGACTATTGATCCGCTGTTATGTGGAATACAAACAAAATATGAGCACAATACAATACCTCTTCCATCGTTGCAGCACACAAATAAGATCTTGAAATAGCATCGGTCCAAAAGTGTTTCTGTGTTCCATGATCAAACATGAGATGACCTGGATATGCCTGTAAACAACATCAATAGAATGTACCTATAAATTGGAAATTCCATACGTTGTTGTCACATTGATAGCCGCTACAAACCGTTTGATATACACACTCGAAACTAGAAACCCACGGGGATTGATCGGATATCCGGTTCCGGAATAATATGATAGAAAAACCGACATCCGTATCCAGTTCCGGTATAAAATCTATCGGATACCGAATATTTGCGTTGGGAACTCGAACATCATGAAACAGATTTTTACATTAAGAAATACTAGATATTTTGCAGCGACTGCATTTCCGGACAAGTCAAGAGCAGATTCTAACATTTTGGGAGGTAGCACTGGCAGTGACGGATCCAGAAGTTTCTAAAAACCGCTCACCTCCAGTCTATCAAGGCCAGCAAAGCGCAAAACACGTATTTTAAAGTACAAAAAATTTACTTCTTATACCGGCTGCTCTCTGGTAGAGGAGAGATTACCACTTCTCGCAAGCAGCCAAAGGATACCATAAAACTCAAGGGCTTAGACCTAACGTAATCTTATGGTTGAGTCTCATACGTACTGCCGTTTACTTTAGGCTCTTTCAACGATGGCGTATAGCTCGTTTGCGTTTGACTGTACGGCGCCACACGACTGGCAATGTTCGATTCAAGACATGTCTTATTAGCACCCGTAGTTAACGACAACGCCACAGGCTCGCTTGGCTGTTCCGTTACACCCGGTCGCGATTGAAACCCACCACCCGAGGGAGGCCTAGTTGGATCGCTAGAGCTTTCGCCATCGCTATTCCCAAAGACATCCCAAGGATAGCAGTTAGGATGAGGCGTGAGATTCGACACATGGAATGCTGAATTTGCAGACGAACAAGGCATAGGTATGCTTCCAGAGGCATCCATGAGCTCGTCATAAAAAGGTGGGTGAGGGTGAGACGTTGCTCCCACCGGAGGTCCTGTCCCCAGCGGTCCTGGCGGGGGTGGTGGTGGCGGGGGGATCGGCGGTCTAGGTAGCCCCATCATCGCTGCGAATTCGTGATAATACGGAACTGTGGCCGCAGCAAATCCACCGTCGCTACCGACGGGAAATTGAGCACCGACATAATCGCTACTTCGTAGCGGCAGTTCGCTATTATGTCGATCATCAATTTCCGGCGGAACAGGCGTTGTTGACATTGCCATTGGAGATCCGGATCTCGAGTGCTCATCACGTCGTCCGGAAATATCCAGGTGTAAACGGTTGTTGTCTAATTCATGGGGTGGTGTTTCAGGCCGTGGATGCGGCGGTGTGTGTGGAACGCCTTTTGGCCAACATAACTCATCGGGCGGTTTCGAAGACGGCGGGCCAAACTGAGGCATCGCTTGATCTTTCATCATTTCTGAGACTTCCTTAAAAATAATAAACAGTAGCCGTGGGCGTTTCCAGGATTTAGAAATATGGAGATACTCTATAAAAACTTCGGACGGTGAGGTATTTGTGTTGCAAACTGAAACAGTGTCTAAAACAATGTCAAAGTGTGTTTTGAACACTGAAACTCCTTTTGGCTACACCCTTTCACAGAATAAAATGCGAAATCAAGACTAAAATTTTTGAAATTTTAAACTGGCGGTATGTATACAACCATACAACGTGTACATGTACCAGAATAAGAGGCTGCTACAACGACCGCAGCGCAAAGTGGTGCTATGCTTTATGTTCGACTATCAGCGTAATTCTAAATAGTAGACAAAGCTTCAGAAACGGGCCAAAAGAACTTTCCAATATAAGCAAATTTCCTTCAAGGAAAACAGTTTGACAATGGATAGTTTCATAAGCGGCTCTTGTTTCGGCTCAAGGTTGAGGTATACATACTCGCCGCGCACCGCATTCAAAATTTACGTGCTTCGCAAAGAAATTTTTTTGCAAAATATCGTAAAACTAATAATAGTAACCTGGCCAACTTGTTCCATTTCGTCAATTTGACGCCTATAATTATCGTTCATTTCGTATTTGAATTCAAATTCACGCCGTCTCTGGTCTTTACAGTTACGACTGTCAGCATCGGTTCTAGAGAACAAAACAAACACAACTAAAGTTTATAACGTAATTAAATGTTTTATTCTTGTTCGGACAACAAGTAAATAGTTAACTTTCTACGCAAAAGTTTACGAGCGAACGCATTTTTTGCCCCCTTCAATTAGGCTATTTAAAAATCTATATTAATGTGTTTTACTTGTTTCTTTAGAAATTTCCGAAGTGCGTATCTCGTGCTCACTTCAAAGAAATTAATTTATGTCTAATGTTACTGTTGGCAGAATGAGATATGAGCGAAGTCAGAGTACGCGAATCAAACAATATATATTGATAATTGCGACAAATAACCATCTATTATTCACTACTCGCCTTTCGCTAGGCTAATCTCGAATGGCGTGGCTTTTCGAAGGCGGAAAGGCAATGGTTCAACCCGAGCGATTTTAAAAGTAGGGGCTTTTTAGAAAGACCCAAGATAAAAATGCGGGGTTAAAATCTTTGGAATTTCTTGGCACAGTTTTGCATTTTTAGCAAATATTTTCTTAAATTTGGTATTTCGAAGCTTAAAGATGGCCCACCGCCGTATACCCAAACCGAAGCAGGACAATTTCCAAACAAACTTACTCATTATGTGGCCGTTTCGCCGTAACACTGGCTACATCCTCACTAACGTAACGCGACCCATCATTCCATTTCCGCTTGCCTGCTACAGTTGAACGGTCCCAGCGTCCGCCACGATAACATATAGACGGCAAGCCTTCTTGTTCCTCAGCAGACAATGACGGGGACAAACGGGCGCGACCAATTGTCCCGGAGCAATAAGACCCGGAATCCCACACAGGTACTTCGCCATCATTCGTTGAGGAGGTGCCACGGCACGGGGACCGCGATCTTTTGTTTCGGCTATCTTTACCATTAACGAGAGGACGCCTTTGTCTTCGCGAGTCCTTTGTATCCTCTCTACGCGTATCGGAATTTACTCGATAATCAGACGACGGCGAACGACAAGTCCAGTCGCCACGTTTGCCGCTTGGCTAAAAATGAAAACAAAGTAACGATCATAGGCCAATGTTTAGTTTTTGCGATAAGGAAGGCACTATATACTTTTTATCAATTTTAATGCCACCTGGCTTCGTCCGATCCCTGCGACATATAACGAGTATTGTCATACTTCGCTGTACGTACCGTAGATCAATTTGTGAACATTGTTCCAACGGCACGCTTCAGCTCCGGACAAACAAGCGACACCCTAACAATACTGAATAGACTTCCGACGCTCGCACAAGAAATTTTCAAACAAAAAATAACACCTGTAGCCACACTGCATAATTGGTCGCATATATGTGATTATGTTAAATATTGTCAAAGCTGCTAGCCAGTACAAACCAGGTTAATGCTTAACAGATTTTGTACGTTGATGTTATTGAAGTTTATATCCGCTAAATTTGAAATACTTATTTGATTTTATGAAATCACTTGTGAAAACATTATGTCATTGACACTTAAGCAGGGTGAGGGTGTGTCCAAATAAAAAAAAGCGAATGAAACAACAATGGATGTCGATTATTGCCGCATATAAAACCGAACTTAAAATCCAGTGGCACCTTGCCCATCAGCCTACAGGCCCAAACCAAACAAAGACCAACAAACTTAACGCGGTGAACTCACCAAAGGCGACCACGGAGACCGCTGCCGCTTTGTTGAAGCATCACGACGGCCGGTCGGCGGTGGCGACCGCGACGCTCGCCGACGTCCAGCCCCGCCACCCGACGAGCGTCTTCGCCTGTCGCGTCGGTCATCACGACGGCTGTTGAAGTCGTCACCACAGCGATCTAGCTCGCGGTCAGAACGACGACCGCCGCCAAGGTCTCTATCGCCGCGACCACCGCGATCTCTTCGGTGGCGGTCGTCATGACGGTCGCCGACGCCGCGTCCGCTGCTATTGCTTGCTAAATCCCCACCACGATCAGTCGAATCACGATAGCGTCCGTCATTCCTGTGATGGCTATAACTCGAAGACGACGCAACATCGTCGCCACCACGGCTACCGCCTGGTGACCGTGGAGACCGTAGCTGTGGTGACCGTCGCCCTCTGGAACGGTCTCCTCGACTTCGGCTTCGTCTTTTCGGATAATCGCCATCACCACTGCTTCCGCGTGCTTTTTTCTTCGGTATTCGATAATTGTCCTTAAACAAAGTAGTTCAAAATACGGTAAGTTTCCTACAGCCACAAACACTGTTCACAATCCAACACGAGATAATGAACGGACTCAACTTAAAATAAATTCGAATTGTTTTCAGCTAAGCGGATACATCCCATACTAAGCACAATAGACTGGTTATAACAAGGTAACAAATAACACACTTTTAACTCTGCACTATTACTGTAGTTCTGACGTTAATCATCAGGTTGCTAAATATCGTTTTTTTCGGTTAAAGTTTAAAGTTCCCGCACAACATGATCCAATCTCGTTTTATTAACGCAGAAATCTCATTTATTTGGCCACTGATGACTTGCACGTTAAGCAGCACACACACCACTTTTATTACCTTGCAGCGGTTCCTTCTATAGAATTTATATACCCTCAACACTTGATGAAAATTTGATTAACCTTAAGCGAATTCCATTTGGTGATCAACTTTTTAGCCGAACTTAATATTCCTTCCCATCTTGTTCGCAAGCGGCGGTTGAAAGCCTGAAAACAGAAAATTAAAAGTAAAGTAACAAAAAAATCAACCAAAACCGTTGTTGGCGACCGTCCCATGTAAAACGTACTGTCTCATTGGCGTAGCAATAAAAAATTACGAAGGTGAGCACGCATCCAAAATCAAATAGACTTCAAATTTTTGGTTCGAATGTTAGAAAACGTAAACTTATAACCGACTTTTGACGCGCGTAGGGTGTTGCTGTATTAGTCGTACAACGGCAATTCACGCACAATACCCGGCTGTGGTCGAAGACATTGCAGTTACGTAAATTACAGCGTCACTGTAACCAGGGCGATCGCTATGTCGTGACGGAGTGGTTCAGTAGGCACGAAAATCTTGAGGAAAGAGGGGTAATTTTTTTATGAACAAAATTAGATATCCCTTAACCATTCGCGATCGCTCGTGTGTAACATGTAAATACTCTTTATACGCTTATCTATTACGTCATATACTGTATTGACCCAAATAAGAGGGGGGCTTATATTTATTTGGCCTCTTCATAGGGTACCCCCCTGTTATTCGGTTCCGGACTGTTATTTATTTTTAACCCGCGCTCCGCCGCCCTTCGTTACTGATAGATATCCGGTACTGCAATTATCCGTTGAATTAATCGTTTATTTGTCTTGTGTCAATAGCTTGAACGATAATGCAATGTTATACTTAGGAATTTACTTTCATTCGAACTCAAATTATTTGGTCCTGGAGTCATTTATGCGCAACAATTAGGGTTAATTACCATTTATGGACTCTAATTAGGTTTTAGGGACTCTATCCGCTTACAGACTCTTATTAGGGTTACGGACTCCTATTGATTCGGACCCAAAATGGGGACCACCTCTTATTACCCCCCTTATTCGGGTCAATACAGCAACTGAAAACCTATACAAAAAAGTTTGTTTGACGCCCAAAAAAATTTATATAGCTTACCCGTTCCACTTCTGTTTTCAACGGTTCGCCACTAACTGCGTGACATCTTATAGCTAAAGCTGAGGCCTGTGTAATCAAATCATCGATCAGTTGAACGATATCAATATGAAACTGAGATCCAAAAGTCTCCATTAACGCGTGTCGCGTGCTCTCAGTGGAACCACTGCGTTCTTCTTTCCGACAGATAATCTCAGAAATGCCACCAATATCAATGCTGAGACAACTCTGAAAACAAACAAAAATCAAAACGTTCAACAAGATCCAACAGTAAACTTCTAGAATTCATAATATACTACTGGACGTTTACCACCGGGAGGTGAAGAGTCCCCCACTTAGCGAAAACCCAAAAACTCGATTTATGTCTTCAAAATAAAAATACATTTTTACGCGTCAAATACACTCTTTTGTATAATTTTTCATTTGCAATGTATTGTATATGCAGTAATGTGGATTTATCTAACCGCCGCAAGACAACCGAACCGATGGTGTTATAAATATAAGCATGTAAGACATTCTTGTCCGCTACATACATGCCATATAAGTACAGTGCAGCGTATGTATGCTAGCTGGCAGCATACGGCCGGCAAAAACTTGATGGTAAAAGTAGCTGAAAAAGCAGGCTACGTTTATCAGTGGTAAAGCGTTCGCTTGAGGATCCGCAAGCTGTGTATCCACTAGAAAATAACCCAACCCGCTCTGAATTATGTTGGTGAGCTTGGGAGCGACCGGATACCGGACATTTACGGTTGTGGTGCCGAATATTGTAAAGCTATATACTTCGAAGTTCAATTTATTGAAGTGAATCATTTAAGCAACAATTTTTAATTAAGCAAGCATGCGCTTTTCAAGGAATCAAGCACACCAAACAATATTTATCAATTGTACGCAATATCTGGCTTAAGATCCGGTTCCGGTAAAACAATTCACTATTTAGCTCCGGTTCCGGCAACTTAATATCCGGTCGCTCCTTGTGCTGGACATAATTTACAAATTCAAATATGTTGCTTGCAAACTCATGTCCTTATCCCTATCATACTTCCATGCTGGGTTCCACTGGCATTTTAAGTGGCGATTGAATTTCCGCGAGTTTCGTTTCGCACTCATCAACCAATTTATCAACTGAACATTTTAGCTTTGAATGTTTGACAAAATCCCGATGCGGGATAGGCAACACTAGCGCAAAATCAATAATCGCTTTTTGAACGTCGAGGCCCTCCAGGGTGCTATCGAGCCGTTCTTCTGCCATCCAAAGCCAAATCAATTGTAATCCTTGAGTGTACAGAAAATGTCGGTGACACGATTCTTCGGCGTTCTAAAACATCAAACAACATACAAACTATAAAATTAGTTGCACAATGTTTACCATACGACAATTTTCAAATATTACTTTAACAACGGCTGGTTGTAGCCAAAACAACTCATAAGTCATATAACCAACTCAGAGTCGCTCTTGCACTTAAATCTGCAATCAGACTTAAGTTTAAAGTTATAATTTATCTTGGCACATTTCCTTGTCAAGCTTATACGTCTCGCAGTAATACAAAAAAACCTCAAAATCAATCCAGGTTTCAGGCACTATTACGTTTCGACAAGCAAGGGTTTTCACAGAAACCTTTGACTTTAGAGCAAACGCTAAAAATCTTAGGTAAATTCTCAACTTAAGTTAACTTCGAATTTGAAAGATGTCACTAAAACGCAGCTGAAATAAACTGATAAATTAATTTATCACACTATTATACTACGTATACTTTTCTGATGTATCCTAGCATTTCGCTAGTAATTTGGCCCTCTCGCCACTCGGTCAAACGCCACACTCAAATTCCCCATATTTAGCCCCACACTCGAAAAATCCCTCTGGTTTGAAAAGAACTCAAGATTAGACTAGCGAAATGTCAGAAACCTGCGCTTACCTTCAGCAACTGTAACAATCCCAAACGCTGTGTGCAGTCTTCAGCGCGTAACATCAAACGACATACCTCGACGCAGTGTTCACGAGTCCACAACGGACATTGTGCTTTAAGCCGATTCAATTCTTCATCGAACTAAAAAGAAATCACACATCACAATCAAAAATACATTAGCAACAATGTATACTAGAAGTCCCAAAAACTGTTTTCGGGGGTGGGGTATATGTTTTTGTAACTAAAACATGAATTTATTTTTTGCTTTGACAAGTCCTCAACCCAGCTGTAACAAAGAACTCTGCACATACAACAAGGGTGGCTCTTTTATACATTCGATGACGAACGGCGCCGCACAAGTACATATATATAGCGCAACCATGACAAAATACACCACCCTTTGGAAAGATACACACAACATACCAACGCATTTCCAAATCCAGAATTGCGTTTGCGGTGCTTGCGATCTTTCCTTTTCCGTCTCGCGAGATCTTTTTCCACCAGCGGAGCTTGTCCATCATGCGAGCTACCATCACCCGCAAGATCCTTCTGTTGATCTTCAACTGCGCCTTCAGTGCGCTTCCATCTTCCGTTCCGGACCCGTTTTCGTCGCTCTCTTGTATGACTTATCTCTTGAGCCACCGGGTCTTTCTTACCACCTCGTGCCATCAATTTAGTAATAGTCCGGTCATTTCCTGTTCCCGTTAACGACACACTTTCGGAACTTTCAACACCACCGTCATCGCAAGATTCGCCTTCGGAAGAATCTCCACCATCCTGAATAGACTCTGCTGCAGTTTCACTGTCCGAATCACTGTACGACAATAGCATCATTTCTTGATCGACACCGTTGTTACCGGTACCGCCAATAAAACCCCGACACGACTTGGTGCCACACAAACAAACATCTTTTGTCGCGTTGGCACTCAAATAACAATAACAATGTGTCGGTCATATTTCCGGCCTTATCTTGGATTTCTATTTCTATATTCCGCAAAAGAGCAATGTAAGAAAACAAAAAACTTTTGCGCTGAACAATTTGCCATTCCTAAGTAAATTTCGCCACAAATTTGATCAACAAATAAAATATTTTTACACTGAAGCATCTGACTCCAGTTTTAGCGCGAGCTCAGAAAACTGCTGATAAAACCCATCAAGATGCTATTAGCGGTAAACTACATTAAAATATATTAAATGAAACGAAAACAATCGTACAAAAGTACAAACTATATCAATAAATGTAACTTGGTAAATTAATACCTATATACACAAACCAAAAGTAGAGTCTAAGCATTGTGTTATTTGTACTTCGGCTGTGCGCGACTCTATACTTGTACATGTCAAACAATAATATTAATAATGTTTCGCCCTAATTGTAAAAACGCTATACAGCAGGGTGTCAACTTGAACTGGATTGCATCAGAATCGGAACACGGATGTTATTCCGGAATTGGAACTAGAAATGTTCTGAATATCAACTTTTTTACATACCGAGTCCTCAGAAGCGGAACTATATTTGAACTGGAACTTCGTTTGCACCCTGCTATTACTTTTGGTTTGCTACTGAGGGCCCCCATTTAACAATTTTCTGCTGTTCAATCCCCTCTCAAGATTTCACCCCCAGTATGGACTAGACAAAACATATCCTCTCGCCCCGATAATTTGTCATATATTATATTTGATCTGGGTATTTATTCGGTTGTTTTTGACAATATGCTTAGTTGTAGGCGTATCTATACACTGGCTAGTGCAACTGAAGCTTTATTGTAAATTCTGTAACACCCACTCAGAAATTTCTCCCGGTTGCGAATCGGGGCCTCCGACTGAATCCCCCCACTCCGCAGCGACTCAACGAATGCCCAGCAATGCAACTAATACAGCTTACCCAAATCGCTGGAACTGATAATCTAGTGTGATTTCTTCGCCATATTTAATTAAGCGTTTGGCAAAAAATCCAATCCTTAAGAAACCGTTCACTGTCCACTGAAATCAGATATAGCTTTCACTAAAGTTGATTAAACTTAACATCAAGTACATTAAATCATACTAGTATGAAGTGCAGACGGGCGGTCACAAACGTAGGGACGTCCTCCTGTATTGCCACCCCCCTGAAATCCATTGTAAACACGTGAATCGTTAGCGTAAACATTACATAGTACTTGAAACAACAAATCTAAAATATGAAAGTGACGTTATTGAACGCTCTGTGACAGCCAGTGAGTGCACTAACTCAAGCAAACAAAAAAACTTAATAGATACATACAGGCACCTAGGAAACACAACATTTTGAGAATGCCAAAAATTTTCGGGAGGGTCATTTTAGAATTTTACTTCCCACCAGGAGCCAAAATTTTCTGGGAAACATTGAACCGTCCGGCTCTCTCCTACGGCTGTTACTCGAACAGTTGACGTAGCAATCGCAATTATACGTCCAGGAAAGCGCTATAGTTTTCTTCTAAAATACTATCCTACAAATTATTTCATTTTTCATTAACACCGCCCGTCACCCACCCACCCCCTCCCCTGCTCACTGTAACATTAACTTTATCCACCTACCTTTTGCGTTTCCGCATTTGGCTCACAGCTGTGATTGACAAACCGACCAATATTGCCTTTACGCGTTGCATCAATAATTTCATTCGAACTTAACGCCATATAGTACGAATGCCCACCGTTGTTAGATACGGTCGTTCCTGCTGCATCGCCTGTTTGGTCGCAAATTTCACGACCATCTGAACTACTTGAACACGGTTCGTTGTTGTCATTAGCACTTACAGTAGCTTTTGGCGCCAGATCTGACTGTTTGGATTTCTCAGTTATCGCGCGAAGCCGCGCCCGTAATTGTGGACCTGATAAAACTTCGCCGACAAACTCCAAAATGAATGCAGACCTAAAAGTATAATAATACTCACGAACAGTGCCGATATTACTATGATACCGATTAACCTGCACATCCATATAATAATAATAATAATAATAATAATAATAATAATAATAATAATAATAATAACAATAATAATAATCACGATTAATCCAAATCCTAATAAGCATACTTTGTTTCAAATCACAAAATATTGCTCCGTTCTAGCTGGAAGAAATATTGGTTTTTTCGTAAGCAGCGTAATCACAATAGCTTACTTTGGAATGTCTTTATTAGCGCGCAGTCCCCATCCTTTCTCACCGGCATAGAACGGCTCCACACTAGAGTACTGACGCTAAAATAATATTTGGCACTGAAAACTGAAGTGATACATTAACTGCGTAGCATCAAACGAATGCAATTGTAAACTCTCCCAAGAAATTTTCTAACATTTAAAACAGATAATAGGCCCCTTGTGAAAATTCTTAAAGCAAAAACTTTTTTGACTACGCCAGTCGAGTGTACACGGATAAACTAATATAATTCATTAGCACTTATAAGCACGCAAAATGTTACAATTTCCGAGTGCAAAAACAGATCCAGGAACAAAGTACATCTAAACACCAATGTCACACAATTTGTACACAAAACTAGACACCAAATACTTTATAAATATCATTAACGGTTGTGCTATACTTTCTGACGTTGTTCGATACATTGCGGCGCGCTGCGCCAAAACTCAAGTATAACGCAAAACTTAACAGTCAACACAATTCACACAATAACCATAACGAAAAAAACAGCGGGTGTTTGGTCCACTCCCCTCCCTGCTTGCACCAAGCTGAGTGTTGCTGTCCCCTCTGTTGTTGTAAATACTGTTAACCAGGGTGCAACCGAAATTCTTGTTCCGGTATTTTTACCTTCCGGTTCCAGCAAATTTTTGCCGGAATTAAAAATTTCTGTAGTATTGAATTTTTGCCGTTTTCAAATCTGCTAATCTTTAGAAGCCTTTTTAAGACACTTACTCAATTAGCGACCAGAAAAATGAAATAAATTTAATTTAGTATATGTATTACGTCGTATATAGACCCTCACAATCACCGAAAATAAGCTAGTCGACTTCGCTTCTGTGGATAAGGAAAATCTAAAATGCAACAGATTAAGTCAATACCTATCTTCAACTAAGTTTATTACCCATCATATAACAAAAAGGAAAATAAAATAAATTTTCTGGAGTCATGCATTTTTTTATTTTCCGGTTCTGGATACGGTTCCGGCAATTTATTCAAATTCTGATTTCGGTTCCGGTAAATTGTAACCCCGGTTACACCCTGCTATTAACGTAACTAATTCCAAAATTATCAGTCGCTTACCGAGGTAAATCGTTTGTTTGAACAATACTGACCACACGGGCATCGGTTACCACTTAAATACACAAAAATAATGTAAACCTACAGCACTCAAAACACCAAACGCAGGCACTTATATAGATAAAGTAGAAGAGGATATAACACCACTGTGGGCGTTCGCGTAGACAAATCAAAAGCATTGTCCATTGCGACATCCTACGACCTTATATGCACTGTGTGTCACTCTACATTAACCTTTAGACGTTCTGTTTCAACAATAAACTTATAAATTTTCCTTATATCAAGAGATCTAATTTCTCTAACAGCTAATGTCTTCCTACCAAGAAATTGCTCGCGTTTGTCTTCCCACCGCTTGCATACGCATAAAAAGTGCTCAGCGGTCTCACTTACATTGCATTCTGAACAATTTTTATCTTGAGCTACTCTCATTCTAAATAAATGATAACTTAACCAACAATGTCCCGATAAAATCTGAATACATTGTCTAAGTTTGTCTTTATTAAGCTTTAATAAAAATCTACTTCTTCTTATGTTTGGTTCTTGAATTATTGATCTTGTAAATCTACAGATTTTCTGATTTATCCATCTATATATAAATTTCCTGTGCATCCATGATGTAATTCTTAAGCGAACCTCCCGCTTGAATATAGGCAGTACCGGTTCTGGTCCTATAAATCGTCTACCTGGTCCACGCCTTGCTAATTCATCCGCTAAGTCATCACCGATTACATTTGAGTGACCCGGCACCCACACTAGTAAAACTTCATTTAGTTGTGAGAGTTCTTTAATTGCTATTCGACACTCGTTAACTATTTTAGATCTAATTTTGATACTATGTAAAGCTTTCAGTGCTGCCTGACTGTCTGAAATAATGAGTATTCTTTTTTCAACAGTATTCCTTCCTGTTAACTCTTCAGCGCATATTTTGATCGCAATGATTTCTGTCTGGAAAACTGAAACATACTCTCCTAGTGATCGGCTAACCATGAAGTGCTCTGAGAAAATTCCAGCACCTGCTAATTTCCTTGCTGCACCTTGAACGACAGAGCCATCGGTGTAGCATACTATATCGTCATTCCTTTGAAAATCTCTTATAAAATTATTCCAAAAAGCTCTAGATGGAAACAACACATTCCATGTCGGTTCATCTATTATTTCACCTGACATATTATCTAAAGGAAAACTGAGCACATCAAGTTGATTGATCTCAGCCGAGTAATCTCGATGTCCTTTGATACTAAAGACGTTATCGCCCTCTGATAATTTATTAATTCTGTTTAATTCTGCAATCCCTTCTTTCATTATCTCGAGATCTATTGGAAGCAGATTTAAAATCGTTTCCATACTTATAGTCGGAGTTGACCTAACAGCTCCTGTTATCATCAAACAGGCCATTCTAGATATCTTACTAGCTTTCTTTGCGTAAGTTTTCAATTTAAGTCTGTGCCACCATACCAGTGCTCCATAACAGACTACTGGTAAAACTACTGTTCTATATATAAACAGAATAGTTTTAGGAGTTAACCCCCAAGTCTTCCCTATGGCTGATCGACTTATCATAAGCGCTTTAATACTGTTATCAATAACATAATCTAACTGGTCTTTCCATAAGAGTTTTTGATCAATCACAACTCCTAGATACTTTACAGATCTTCCAATCACTATGTCCGTATTTGCTAATCGGAATCTAAAAGTTTTATCTAAATTCCTTTTCCTAGAAAACATAATAGCATTGCATTTATTGGGATTTATAGTTAACCCTCTTTTTGAACACCACTGATAAATCTTATCTAACGTTGTTTGAACTCTTCTTGCTGCTATTGTCTCATTTCCACTACTACTTGTTATGACTACATCATCTGAATATGCTTGCACATATACCAAAGCATTATTAAACTTTTGTAGGAGGTCGTCTACCACCATTGTCCATAGTAGGGGTGACAATACTCCCCCTTGCGGACTACCTTTAACTATTCTACATCTGACCGTATCGCCACCTAATTCCGCTGTTGCCCATCTATTACTCAGTAGCTCTATGAGCCAGTTCTTAACTATGCGATTTAGCTTGAAAGCCTCGAAGGTCTTTTTAAAGGAATCTAAATTAGTACTATCAAAAGCACCCCCAATGTCTATAAAAACACAAACCGTGTGTTTATTCTTAGTCATACTATCCTCTACTTGTGCAATTAAATTGCTCAGTGCTGTTGTTGTACTTTTCCCTCTTTGATATGCATGCTGGTTTCTATGAATCTTATTCCCAATCTGTTTCCTTAGCCATCTGTCCATTAGTCTTTCAACACCTTTCAACAGAAAGGATGTTAGACAGATTGGCCTAAAACTCTTGGCTTCTGTATAGTGAGAAAAGCCTAAACCAAGATTCTCGAAAACCTTCGGCCGTTTAAGCGTTTATTACTTAAATAATATGCGTCAACCACCCTCACCCTTGTAGCCTTTTGTGATTTGGAATGAAAAATCAACCCAAAGAATATCTTATTTAATATCTTATTTAAAGATCGTATATAGGCAACCTTATACGCTTTCAAGCGGGCACCGTCAAAATTTTTCAAGTGGAAAAATTGATTGTCACAAACATAGACAATGCAAGCAGATTATGCAGAGACGAGAGTAAAACGACAGAATTTCTGTTGCTCTTGTTCGGCCCTCCAACATTTCGGACTACAAATGTTTCTACAGTAGGGCCCCAAAAGTGCTGAAATCTCGACCCGAATTCTCAAATGTATGTAGGACCTATACCTGGCTAGTGGTTGATGATATGTCATAACACTTTCGGTTGTTGAAGAAGTTTGTAAGTGACGCAACAACATCAACACCAATATCTTAAGCAATCCACTCTAGTACACCAATACGCTCTTTCAACGCAAATTACCCAGCTCAATCTTACAACTATATAAAATTCTATGAGCAAAAACAAGCTGGAACGATGTCCAAAATACGTATCGTAGACATTACAGCGTTATTACTATAGAAGAATTGACTCACCATTCAATATACAATAATCTATTGATACAATCATCTCCACAACCTTTAATATTATTTGCAATATCATCTTCAGTTATGCTACAATCACACACCATGCGCTTCGCATCTTTAGATGTTTTCGAAACTTTTCTGAAATTCATTCAAATGAAAAGAATAATACAGTAAAGACCACAATATACACTTAAAATTTTGTGACTATACACGTAGATAGATTTACAATACGTCACGGTCCAACCGGAATTCCGATTAGAATTAGAATTTCGATTCAAAACGAGTTCCGATTCCGATTGCACAATCTATAGGAATCGGAATTTTGAAATTTTAACTTAATCTTACTTGTTGTGATTTCACTTACCAATAAGTTATTGTAATTAATCGGAATCCGAATTCTCAAATTTTAATTTTAATCTTACTTGTCGTGATTTAACTTATCAATAATAGATTGTAGTTTAGCTTTTCAGAACCAAAAATCATCGCCAATTTGCTCATGCGACCTTTTTGAAAATTGTTGCCAGCCAACAAACACGCTAAATCAAAATTATGTTTGTCAATACAAATTACCCGAAAAATCACATTTCCGATCCCGATTATGATTACAACTCCGGTATAAATTTCCTGTTCCGATTTCGATTCCGGTATAATCCAGTTCCGCTTTGCACAATGCCAAGCGTAGCCCCAAACCCGGCATTTTTGCACAAAATTGTTGCATGCCACATTATGTGTTCAACAGTTTCAAAAAATGCTATTACTTCACGACGGAACATGTGACTTGGATTGAAAAATGAAAGCCGAACCCTAAATTTACATTCCAAGAAAACGCCAACTAGACCTCACCCACCTATTAATTCGCTAGTGGGGTCGTAAGGGGCTTCCCACCGCACGAACACTCCCCCATGGTCAGTCTCATAATAGAAACATACCTCATCAGGTTTGCAACGGGTGCAAGCGGAATTACAATTTACCGGAACCGGAATTTGAAAAAATTACCGGAAACGAAACCGGAAAATGAAAATACATGCCATCGAAAAATTACTTTTAATTTTCTTTTTGCTATGTCGTAATCCACGGAAGCGAAATCTACCTTCGATGGTTTATTTTCGGCGACTGCCAAGGTTTGCATACTATACTAATGAAATCAGTTTAAATTTTATCGTCATTTTTTAGTAAAATAAATCAATTTCCACCGACCAAATTTTAATACCGGAATTTTTAATTCCGGTAAAAATTTACCGGAACCGGAAGGTGAAAAATGCCGGAACCGAAATTCCGGTTGTACCCTAGTTTGCAATTATATTTATGAAACTGGAATGACAAGAAACGTGGCTTTTAAGCTAAAATCTGCATAAATACAAAATTTCCAAAATCTTCCGAATTTTTATTTTGGTTAGACAAGATCCCCTTTTTGCTAATTGATACATACCTGTCAATCAAATACTCATTATCTTCGATCACTTCAAATTTTGGCATCGTCTGTTGCCTTGTGGGAGACTCACTGGCCTGAGCTGTGACTTCGGAGCGCGGCAATTGGTCACTATCCTGAGTTGTACCCTGGGTCGTAGTCGATGGGCTCTCTCTTTCAGTTCGATTTAGCCATCGCGACTTCAATTTAAAGCTATTCAATTGATCAGTTGACGCAGAACAGCCATTTACAGCACAAAAACTAGCATCAGTAGTAGCACCCTTGTCCCCTAGCTCTACGTCTATCTCCGACCGGCTAACCGTCAAATACTGACTATCTCTTGCGGTGTCTGCACGCGGCTCATGGACGGATTCAATCTCTGGGTTGTGTCTAGCGTTTGCAACAGTTCCACTCACAGTCTTAACCATTTTTTTTGTTTTCGGAGTTGTATTATTCAGATCCGCTGCTAAATCGCCGCCATTATCCGACGGATAGTCGCTCGACGACATCGTCGAATCGGACGAAAACCCTGAAAACGCTTCTTCGCTGCCCATCTGTGTCGACCCTCTAGTGTTATGAGATTGGTCAACCCGAGACGTTTGCCTCTTGTTGCCAACAGATCCAGCCATACTCGGCGCGGCACCTGGCGGACTCGGCACCGAATGCAACAAGCTCAAATTATCGTTCATCGCCGAACCGCCGCTCAAAAAACGTGAATTTCCGAGACAGTTAACAACGCTATCCGCAAACTCGACTGTCAAGGGTTGCGTTCTCATTCCAGCGTTATTACCGTCTCCCATTAAGCAATCTATCATCAAATCGTTCAATTCACCGGTAGGAATTACTGGCGCACACGGCACAATCGGTGGCAACTCAGAGTCAGTTGCTGCGCTGTTGTTGCTGCTGATGCTACTCCCACCGTTGCATTCCGTTGACGAAAGAGGCGTGCGACTTAAAAATTGGTCATCTTCTCTACTGTCACTTTGATCGCATTGTTTGCTAGAAGACAAACGTTGACCAAGATGCTCGGCTTGAAATGTTGCTTTTGTATCGTGATTAGACAATGAGGCTTTTTGCGGAGCAGGAACAGATCCGTCACGTTTAACCTGAAAACAACATATACACGGTCTTTATATAATTGTGCTTTTTTCAGTTCATTATTGAATTGTGTTAGTTACTACAGGTATTTGTAACGCCATTAAAAAATTATGAGTACTCAGCGTAATATAAAATCATATTTTGCCGAATGTCCGCCTCAAAAGAAGTCCAGGTCTTTACGTTTTAACATTGAAAGTTTTTGGAATCGAAGAGTCCTGGGGGCCCCCAGCAAAAATATTTTCTGGGGGTCGGCCAAAATTTCCGGAGGCGGCAAAATTTTCGCCGGGGGGAAAATTAAAATTTCGAAAAGTGCTGGTCCCCCCCGCTGTGGAGAAGCAAGATATATATTATATATAATATATGTATTATATATATTGTAAACAGCACCCAAAAAATGGTAAAAAGTCATAAAAATAAAACGAAAACTGCACAAAGACGCCCAAATTTGCTCGCCCACTTGCCTGTTGACCTATTTAAAAGATAACATATGGAGCAAACTAAAATAACCGGATCAGGCTATAACCAGAATAGTGCAGTGAGATTAAATCCAAAAACTTTGCTCGACTTTATAATGCAATTAATACTGCCAGTTATTGAGATATTTATACTTTTCTTATGATGGACTCATAGTCTAAAAATGAGAATGCGCGAATCCCGAAACTTAGCAATACTCGATAGTGCACTAATCTATCGCATTCCAGCCTCATCAGTTGAGTTTTCTTCGCATAGTTGATTAAAAATTCCACCAAATATGAACTAAATCAGTGATCCTTACCGACACATTTGCGACAGCACGTGAGGCGACCACACCAGGTGCAGACACGGATCTAACAATGTCACACTGGTTAGCTATAACCGTTGTCATATCCCGTAATCTGCCAGACCGGCGGCGAACAGCAGTTGTCAAATCTTGTTCTTGGACTGTTTTAACGCTATTCTTTGAACTCGAATCGGTTTCTTGGTCTTCAGTTGCATCACTATCGCCCCCTGCTATGTCATGATGTTCACTGGGCACTAAAATTACCACGTTTTGTCTAAACAGCCTCAAAAATTTCACGTCACCCAACTTATCACATGATGACCACGATGGGACCGCAATAGCAAACTGCCGCGGTTGAACCAAAATATATAAGTTGGCGGTCAAGGGACGTCCTTGCAGAAAAACCGGGGATGTGACATGTGAATGCATAGAGACAAGTAATAACCTCGTGCTGCTGCTGCACATCGGTAAAAATCACTGCTGCATATGTGGTGCCTTCATATGCAGCAGCACTAGAAACATGGAAGAACCAGGATACATGTTGTGTATAATGTTGAGGTTCTTATAAGGCATAAAAACAGAAAAACTCAACAGTTGATTGTGAGGCGGCGTAGCCCAGTGGATAGCGCGCTGGACTGATAATCTGTCGACCGAGTTAGAAACCCCTGGGAGCGTTCCTCATTTTCAGCTACTGAGAACTCAGAACTAAAAACTGTCGTACCCTAACCCACCAACTTATCACAGACTGTATGCACGGTATTTTGGAAAACATACGGATAGCTTCCTTAAGGTTTTTGTTTTTATCCGTTTTACAAGCTGTATTAATGTCATTGTACTTCGAAACTAAAATTACAGCTGCTTATTTTTCAAATTTACAGGAAAAGTGTACGTAATGTTGGACAATCTAACATTTGATGTCATGGTTTAAAAGTCCAGAACATCGCTATTTATTGTCGAAAATAGCTTCAAAAGTCCCAAAACATTACATTCACATTCGCGGCAGCATTGTTTTCCAACATCAACATGTCCGTCCACTTCGTCGCTGGCTAAAAACCTAAACTTTCCATAGCGTTTTGTAGCTGACTTGGGATCGCTGCATCCATTAGATAAACTGAAACATTGCAAAACATCTTACCTCCAGCAAAATCTAGTGAAACGTTTACATACGTAGTTTAAGCAGCAACTTTCTATACAAAAAATAAACCAATAACTATAATCATACATAAACTGACTTACATACGTATGCCTAGATCTTATTTTTTTAAAATATATACCTATTGTATGCTGCACTAACTTGCTACCTTGTTGACTGGCTACTCGTTGAAGACAAGCCGCTTGCCGACGAACCGGAGTCCAAATATGTCATGTCTTTTGCAGGCCTTTGATCATCAGCCTCAGCGCAAGGATCGGATACAGACGGGCGATCACTGTGGTCGCCAGCACCAAACAAATTTGGTTCATGACTTGGTGGTATTAAAATTTCGTCCGTTGTTGACGAGTCAGGCAATGCGACAGGTGAGTCTAAGCGAACACAATAAACAAAACACAAATGTTATATAATTATTGAGAAAGCATAGAAAAGTATCTAAACTTTACACTCGCAGAAAGCAACACTAGGCCAATTACTTTAGAAGGTCAGTACTTTCAATTTAACTTTAATTAAATAATTATACAGCAAACATTTAAGTTTAAGTGTAATTATGCATACCTGATTGCGAACGCTTCAGCAAACATGGCATTTTCTGGTCAACAGGAGTTATTCCAGTCGTACTGTCTACAACCATATCATCTTTGTCTGAAGCTAACAGTTGGTTATCCCAACTTGCACTGCCATCCATCTAATAGTACAAGTCTGTAAGTTAAAGTGTCTGCACAATGTATACAAATGTTATTTTTAGGTCAACTATAGTGAGCGTGAAAGTTTCGTTTTTCCATGAAGAGCACTTAAAAACCGCAAATTGTTAAATATGAACGGAATCTTCGTGCTAAACCGGCGACTGTGAAAAAATTAGGACACTAACCATGTAATCTACAAGTGCATGTAAAATCTGTGTAGAAACAATTATCTATTTACATACAGCATGAATATATTTTTATACCGTCTCTGATATAGGTCAGTATACAAAAATGTAAGTATCACCTATCGTCCGCGGCCGGTTTTTCGGGTAACATCTGGACCCATATTCTCAAACGTATACATACTTAGCGCGTATTGACGTTTGGTCCTGTAAATACTGAATCAATAACATAGCTTCAAAATCAGTTACATAGTTCTGCACGACTCGTCTTACATCTGAGTTAAGTTTCACAACTGAAGCCGATTCAACTCGCTTATTTGAAAACCTGATAAAAATCGCGAAAAGTGCTACACATATTATGGGCTTTAGGGTAATATGGTTATTAATAGGCTTCGGTTTCTAGGCGTAGTAATAGACTAGGACTTGAAGTTTAAAATCACTTTGCATGTTAAGCAACATCGGAATTTGGCAAGCATAAATTTTTGTTGAAAGCAACTTGGCTTTAAAACTGCAAAAGAAATAAAATCTCAGCTTACATTAAAAAAGCAAACAATTTTTAATAAATCAGCCATATTTGGGATGCAGCGTGCGTGGTATTTACTAAGGTATGCAAGTTTAATTTCAGTGCATAACTGACAGCGATCATTGTATTAATAAACTTATGGTCTAATATATTATGATGCTATATTTTGAAGGAATAATTTGTCTAATTAATTGGTTAGCTAGAATATGAAGAAAGTCAGTTAAACAGAGCAGTTAAAATATCACGGTGGGACGAATGGCGGATCCATGGGAGGGAGGCCCACCCAGTCCGTCCACCGCCAACAGGATCTCATCAGAATTTGTTTTGAGAATCAGGTTAACAAATCCACACACAGACAATATGTGAGAGGTGTAGTGTCGATCGCAAACGGGTCAAACCGGTTGAAACAAAAACCGCTGAAGTTTGGAAATGTGTCTGGCTTCTCGCTCACTTCGCTCGAGAGCTTGAGACTATTCTACATTCCCGTGATTCTTTTAATGGCTACACGGTTGGTTATACTAGAGAAAATCAGCCACCCAACCTTGGCGGGTACCCCTTCTAGTTAATCGAAAATGGCTACAGCAGTCAAGGTATGCTACTCCGTTCATCGGTGTTCGGGATGGTAACATCCATCACAGACTGTTAGTGCGCTGGCACATATAGCGTAGCCGTCGGGAATCGGAATAAAAATAAATACCCGGACCCTGACCCGGATTTTTCTGAAAGAAAAACCCGGACCCTGACCCGGATTTTTCTGAAAGAAAAACCCGGACCCGCACACGGAATTTTTCGGTAAAAATACCCGGACTCACCGGACCCGGACCCAGGTGCAAATCTAGTTTTAGGCCTACTTGTTGTGATATGTTGTATAAAAATTCTGCTTCATTTATCTATAAATTGTTTTCGATGAGTTAACTCATCAATAATTGGTTGTAGTTTCGCTTTACAGACCCAAAAAATTATTGCCAATTTGTTCGTGCGACGGCTTTGAGAATTGTTGCCAGCCAACACACATTCTAAATCAATATTATAGTTTGTTAATACAAATTATCCGCATAGTCACAAATTTTGTAGTTCCGATTTCGATTCCGATATAAATTTGCTGTTCCGATTCCGATTTCAATTCCGGTATAATCCAGTTCCGCTTTGCACCCTGCATATGCATCAGTGTTTTAACGGATGTGCAGCATCAGCATGAGTTTTATTTTGCCCCTATGCCTTGTCGCTAACTTAAACAACAACAAATGTTTTAAATGTTTACTCTATATGGCATCAAGTTCATAAGTAAAGACATTGTCGGCATTTCAGACATTCTTGTCCGCTTTTGTGCGAATGCAATATAGTGCACTGCACTGTGTGTATGCTAGCCAGCGACATACGGTCAACATATATAGTTGGCAATAAAAGTAATTGTGGAGGCTGGCGCTCAGCGCACTAATAGACCGTTCGCTTTAGGATCTGTATGTTTAAGAGTTCGACCACACCGCATATGCCTGCTTTTCCAGCTGCTTAGAGAAAAGGTCTAAGACCACTAGAAATAATGCCAAAGCGATATTTTACGAACAATATTATTGATACCGCTGTATCAATTACTGGTCATGATTGGAAAGGTCTTTCCTTGCAAACAGCATCGATGCTTTTGAAAAATGTTCGTTTGGAACCTAACTCGTGCGATGGGGGTTTGTATGTTGGACTAGCCGGAGTTGCATATGCACTGTGGTACACTGCGTCGCGCCCTGCAGTACTCGATAATAAAGACGCGTTATTACAAAACGCCTCACGTATGATTGAGTATCATTTGCAATTTGATTTAGCTCAACGAAGGTAGGTCCAGATGTGGTATGCGTCGGTATATGCACGGGTAGTGCTTGTAAAGCAAAGATGCCATACATGGACACACATGCCGGAATAAAAGATATCGCCATGTTGCAGTGATAGCATGTTTCACTCTAGTGCAAGAGATCCAAGGTTCGTTTATAGTTGTCGTCCTTAGCTTTGGGCAAAACTTCTAAAAAGGGGTTGCGCACACTGGATAGTTCTGACAATATGTTGCTTGTTCTTCTTGTGATACTAAACTTCTGTGTGCATGTGAAATATTCTTGTCCTAGTTAGGGATGTGCAGATTAATTGGCATCGATATCGGTAATACTCGGCAGTTTTCGTGAGTATCGGCATCGGCTCTGCAAAAAATTGCCGATAGGTTTTATACATAACATTGAGTGCTCCAACATTAACTAAATTTTGCCGGAACAGGAACAGGAATTGAAGAATTAAACTTTTGACGGAACAGGATCAGGATCCGGAATTAAAATTTTTTAAAACCCCAAATTACTGTTTAGTTTTTATTGGACCCGTTAAAAACATGCCTAACGCCAGTTTTACACGATTTGTTATGGTCGCTTTCATCACTCGTGCAAAAGTACTCACCAAATATTTCGTTTAATAATTTATTAAGTAAACTAAACGAGATGAAAGCATGAAATTTTGAAAATTTTTACTGTTTGTATGTTTTAGCGCAACACCGTAACATTGCGGTTCGTGCTTTTTGCAATTCCAGAACAAAAACAGGAATCGAGTTTTTTTGCAGGAATTCCGGTGTAACCCTGCATATATTACATAGTTTTTTGTGAAATAGTGGTTTTCACCCACTTTTTCAAACCACCCAGCGAAATTAAAAACCCACTTGAAACCCTATCGGGACTTCCATGTGTTTTTCACAGAAAAGAATTTTACTGAATACTGAAATTTAAATGAAGCTCAAACTTAGACAAAATATTTTTGCTACCTTTGATGTGTTGCGTTGCGTCCATCATTCTTTAATGTCACAAATGTCATACCCTTCAGAGTCACTATTTGTTTGGTCATCGGAAGCTATTCGTAAATTTATAAATGCACGTGTGCATTTATAATACATATATACGTAATCATATGTCTTTTCGAACGTATTTGAAAAATAAACCCTGATATATTATTATATGTATGATTGCTGGCAGTATAGTGTTATCGACAAATACATATAATTGACCTTAAAAGTAGTTGGAAATGCGTTCTGCGTGGCGCAGCGGTAGAGCGTTCGCTTAGAATGCACGCAAATTTTTCCAGCTACTTATCCAGATAAAGGATCTATTATACACATGGCACTATTTGCAAACAACATTTTTAGATTTTGTTGTTTTAGTCGCAAAAAACCTGCTGATGCTGCAGGTTTTCTGTTAGGGGACTGCGGCTCGTACTGTGCAGCTGCATTGATCTATAATGCAATCGGCAACGGCCCAGGAGTTGTCGACATGGTTCAGAAATACGCTGGTTGCGCCGGTATTGTAAAACCTGTTGATTTTTTGCGTTGTGGCGGAGACGAAATGTTTGTTGGTAAGAGCAAAACTTTGTTATAGTGTGTATCTCAGTATCAGGCTAAGTTTGTATTGAATGTAGATTCGCGCAGAATGAGATTGGGTATCCGGCTTTGGCAAAAGGACTTAAAATTTAGGCTTCTTCATTCTAGTTTGTGTGGTGTATTTAATTTGGAAAAATATAACATAATTATAGTATATTAAAGTAAAGCGTCGATTGTGAATAATATAATATTTTATGGCGATTCGGTCCGAAGTCAAATTAGTTGGAAACCCTATAGATTGATGGTTAATATTTTCAGGCCGTGCTGGCTATCTTTGTGGAGTATTGAATTTGGAACGTAAACTCAATCGGCCTGTGATTCCTGAGCATGAACAGTTTGAAATTTGTTCAAGTATTTTGGAATCTGGCCGCCGATATGCGCAACAGTACCGTTCGCCGTGTCCGCTTATGTACGCGTATTATGGGACGGAATATTTAGGTATGTCTTTTTTAGCTCGGCCACAGTCTTGTTTTTTGGTATTCGAGGAAGCAAATAATGAGTAAATTCGTTGAAAACTTGGCGAAATTATTTGATTCAAAATTTAATTTAACGTGTATGAGTGATATTTGCTTTTTGTTAACAGTTTTAATAAAATATATAATATAATAATTTCAAATTTTGTTGAGAAGTTTAAACACCGTTTTTCCAACTACTCAGGTCCGAAAGATAACACAGGTTAACACTAAAGTTTTAGCTCATTTAAACTGACCTTAGTTTTGATTATTGAGCGATATTTTTTCATTCGCGATAGCGATGATAATACGTAATGTGAAATACAACGTCCGCGCTGATAAACCTAAGTGATGTCCAAATTACAAAGTGAAATTTTTCAAAAAACACGAGTGCTGAGTTTATGTTTTGTGTTGTAGGTGCAGCGCACGGCTTATGCGCGATCCTACAAATATTGCTGTCGTTTCCTCGATTTCTCGCTTCTCATCGTGATGCAGATGCTGACGTTAGACGCTGTGTTGACTATTTATTATCGATTCAAACACGTGATGGCAACTTTCCGTGCGCACTTGATGAAGTTGGAAACAGTGAGTTCGTCGGAAAATTTTTCAAAGCGCTTGAAAAATTGCCGAAATTTGCAACTATTCGGTTGTGGAACGTATCGTGTTATTTTTGCTTTGAAAACTCGTTCAATTTACGAAAAGATTTAATTTATGATTGTGATTTTTGTTCGAATTAAAAAATTTGTAGCTGAAACAGATTGCGTTTTGTTTTAGTGAAAGAGGAATTATTTTTTAAGTAAAAAAAATGTTTGCAAATTGTTCTGCGGTACGATGCGGCAATTCACGAGCGTACACTGTGCAGTGTCGGACAGCAGTAATATGTTCAAAAAAAATAACTCCATGCTAAAGCTTTCGGAATATTTAACAGGTAGACGTCCTGCGGAAGAAGAACTAGTCCATTGGTGCCACGGTGCCCCTGGAACGATTTATTTGCTCGCACGATGTTACAAATACTGGAACGATAATCGCTATTTGTCGGCCGCGTTGCGGTGTGGAGAACTGATTTGGGCAAAAGGACTTCTTAAGAAAGGTCCTGGTATCTGTCACGGAATTGCAGGAAGTGGATATGCTTTTTTGTTGTTGTTTCAGTTGACAAGAGACGAAAAACATTTGAGACGTGCGATTGCGTACGGACAGTTTATGCAGTCTGAAACGTTTAGGGCTGGTGCTCGGACTCCGGATTGTCCGTATAGTCTGTACGAAGGCTGGGCGGGGACTATGTGCTATTATGCGGATTTGTGTGATCCACTTGCGGCTGAGTTCCCCCTGTTTCCAGTGTTGTTTTGATATATTATAAAAAGTCTGAAATGTATCTGCCGTCCTGTTAAATGTTGATGGTAGGTTGAGAAACAGGACAATGACAGAGTTATAAGGTTCGAATTTGCATTTATAATTACCTTTATGCTGCCTGCTCTAAGCCTGAACAAACTGCGTATTTTTGCTTTTTAGCAAACAAATTGTTGATGGAAATTTTTTAAACATTTAAGCGAATATAGATTTCATGGTCAATGTTACTTTTACGTGCGTAGCAGTGGATTAAGCGTATGCCTAAGCCTAAGCTTTGCAAAAATGTGTTGCTAAGCCGAAACAAAAAATGCAATCTAGAATCTAAACCTACTCTTTTATTGACCAATCAGAAACTTGGACGCCCCTAAAAGTGAAATGGGCCGACTTCATGGTGATTTAATTCAGTATTAGCACAGAATTAATTTTAGGCAATGTGTCGTACTTATCACTTAAGATCCTTTGAGTACTCCAATATAATATTATGCCCAACAATAGCTCATAAGATTATGGAAACAAAAACATGTTAAGCTGGAAGTTTTTGCATAATAATATGATCAGTTGTAGAGTTAACTTGTGTTTCGTTTTCATTGCTGCCTATAAGATCTCTAGTCTCCAGGGTAAGTACACTTATTGCTATTGCATACTGTTAATTTTGATACTTTTGCGAAAAAGTTAAAATCTGCATCTATAAACAGAAATGGAATGCAGTTGAAGATATGCGAAATATACGATTTGAAGCTCTTGTGGTACGTTTTAATAGTCGCAAAATAGGTGTTCAATTCAATTAATATAACCGAGACTTGGCTTGTTTTTGCTGGAAGCCCCTCATTTAAAGAATGGTTTTCGTATTTTGTTTGAAAATGAATGATGTCTGGCGTTAAATTACTCGTACACTTTGCTCAAGAAAACGGATTGATTTTGAAATTTCGCTTATTTGATTGGTTTTTTAAGACTGTTGCGTATATGTTTAGGCTGCGTGCATTTCTTGAAAATATATTGCATTTTTGTGGAATAAATTTTTCATTGTAATCATATTGTTTTGAGCTGTCTTAATCAAGCATAATGTAGATTGTAACATTAAAGTGGATGGTGATAAAACATAAACATAGTTTTATTTTAATGCTTCTTTTGTTTGGTACTAAAATATGGATAAATGCAACGCCCCATGTTGAAAATATTTTCTTTCAAGGTTGTTTAACAGGTAACGAAACACTGCATTGAAATTTAGTAGAGTAAAAGTGGCTAATGTAACGTTTAGGAGCGTATTAACATTACATAATTGTGTTCGCAAGAAAACGTTTATGAAACTTATGCTTCGACATGTGTTTTCCATTATTTTGATCACTGTCCGTTTCCGTTATGTTTACTATCCGTTTACACACTCACCGGAGAGGAAAAACCCGGAGCTGGAAGTGAAACAGAATTGGTAATTAAAATGGCTCTGAAGTCCCCCAAACTGAAATCCGGGTGCTTTGGATCCGGCTAATGGAGGTTTTTGGCTGGTCATTTTTTCTAGTTTTCTTCGAATGTGGTATAAGCAGGTCTTTGTGTGTCAAGGTAATCGAGGGTAAAATTGAGGTACAATAATGCTTGGTTTACATTAATTTGTTTACGCAATGTGGAAATTTTCAGTAGCGGTAGACGACGTTTTATCGTTGATTGAAATGTGTATTTTTTAATTTATAAATACAGACGGCTAAGCCTTAAAAATCTAAAATTTGTATTTGAAATTTAAAATTTTAGCACCTGCCGTTTAGTGATTGGAAATACACAGTATAGTTGTAGTTATTCATCATTGCTGAAGTTTAGTAGTTGTATTTAGTAACCAACAATTCTGTTACAGAAACTGTATGAGCGGAACTTTTGTTGCACAACCAGCTACAACTACTACCCGCTTAAAGTCAAGAAGAAAACCTCGCAAGCGAATCTGATGCCAACTTCTTTAAAAATAAGTTTTCAATCCGGTAAATTTGTTAAAATTAACTTTGTTTTCCAATACCCAACCCTTCTTAGGCTGGTCTCTTCACCGGATGTTGGGGGTGCGCTAATCTCAGTCCCGGGTAATTCAAACGTTTCGCGGACCAACAGATTACGTTAAACCATTCCGATTGGGCATTGCACTGAATTACGCTTGGGCTACGACATATTCTATTTCAATTTGCTTTGAATTTACAGAATGTTTCCTACTGGTCGCGTGTTTTATATTCGATCAGTATTTGGATCAGTATCGTGTATACGTCACTCGCATGTTGTACAATCACACACGGATACCGTAACCCGGAACTCAAGTGCACATTGGCGTCCTGCAGTTGGACTTGAAATTCACGCTCAAATCGATACGGCGACCAAGTTATTTTCCCACGCTCCGAACGTATTTTCCCACGATCCAAACGTTTCGGTAGCGCCGTTTGATGCCGCTATACCTGGCACACTGCCAGTTCTAAATCGACAATGCGTTGTCGCCGGTGTTAAAGCAGCGCTTGCGCTGCATTGTCATATTAATCCGGTGTCAGAATTTGATCGCAAACACTATTTTTATTTTGATTTACCGCCGAATTTTCAAATTACTCAAAAAAGACGACCACTGGCAGTGGACGGATATTTTGATTTTTACGTTTTTGGCCCAGAAACGTATGCGTACCGAAAACGATGTGGAGTTATCCAGGTACAACACTCGATGTTACTTTTAAGGCCGTCTCAGTTTTCTGATGGGTCTGCAAAAAGTAGGCAAACATTTTAGAATATATTTTTTTCATATATTTAGACTTCGAATTAATACTTTATCTACAGTTACGGCGGTAAAAGTAACATTGTCTCAAAATGAGTATAAGTTAGCGGTGCAGTATTTAGTAAATTTTGGAGTTGATTGGACGTTACATTTTATGAGTTGTTTAAGTCTAAGATGGTTACCATTGGTCATTATTACGGTTATATTTAGTTTAATAACGATGATAATTCGGTGACAAGTGGTATGAGTTTTAAGAACTTGGGCCAATGTAAAGGACAGGGGAGGAACAGTATTATAAGCATATTCCTAAGCCTAAGCATAAGATTGAGCGTAAGAATGGGCATATTTCTAAGCCTAAAGCCTAATCCTAAGCCTAAGCCTAAGCGCAAGAATGAGCATCTTCCTAAGCTTAAGCCTAAGCCTAAGCCAAGCAAAAAATACTCTAAAGCTTAAGCTTACTCTATTACAGTCCCACAGAAAAACGTTCCGCGCTTGATCTTTACATGGGCCAGAACTTGTAACAATCTGGCAGTCTGAGTGTCGTTCTTTGGTGCGGTTCAGGTTGCGTTTTTGGTTCAGGTTTTCTGCGCGGCATATCGGTCCACATAAGGTATAGGACAAATGCCAGCCAGAAATTACAACGCTTTGTCTTAATTACGAATCTAAGCGTAAATCTGAGCCATTGTCTAAGGATGGCCGCTTTACTCTGTGTTAATTGTAATTGTTATCTACCACTGCCGACGCCGTACGGTACCGTGTTGCATTTGACGGTGACGGACGACAAGTAAACGACCACCGTGACTCCCAAGACTTTGTTCGAAACGTATTCCACTCGAAACCTATTCCACATAAATGATGATGCTCAAATCAAGCTTTTGGTTTTAGTTCAACTTACATTTTAGATTCAACTTGAACAAGACAGTGGCCAATCGGTACAAAGCGTCTGCAGTGACACCAATCGCGTTGTTAATTTAGTGAATCTTAATCGAGCTGGCTGTCCGCTGCTAGAAATTGTATTCGAACCAACACTGGAGTCAGGACTCGAAGCGGCATGCCTCGTTCGCAGCTTAGAGTATGTGTTTCGTCGTATCGCGGTATGTTCAGGTCGGATTGCTGAGGGCGGATTAAGGGTCGACGCCAATGTGTCAGTAAGTTCAACTCACGCTCAGACGTCGGTGTCTACGGAAAATTTTGTCGTTGGGCAAGACACGTGTGTTCAAGATTCGTTCGCAATTCGAACACCAGTTGATTTTAGCTCGCTCGGCGTAAGAAGTGAAATTAAAAATATTAGCGGATTTAAATGGCTCCAAAAAGCGGTTGACAGTGAAATTCAAAGACATATTGACATTTTACACTCAGGCGCTCGGGTCACGACGGAGACTCGAACGTTTAACTCACGGACGGGTAAAACTGATCGGTTGAGGTCAAAAGAAACTGCGTTCGATTATCGGTATATGCCGGAACCTAATTTGCCGCCGCTATGTCTGGCGAATAGTGCTACAGTGGGGTTAACTCCGGCCGATATCGGGTCGCGCGACATTTTGTCTATTGAGCAACACGATTGTGTTGACGTGGGCCAATTTGAAGCTTCTAAGTTGAATCGCGTTCAGTTTGAGCAGTTGGAAAGTTGGGGTATTTTAGGGGGGCGAAGTTCGAATGAGCAAAAGTTGTTGGAGTTGAAATCAACAGGAGATGGGGAGTTGTGGCATGCGATTGCTGGGACAAGCGTTTCACCCTTGAACGATGCACTTACTGTAATGTTTGATGAATTTTGGGCGGAGTTTATACGCGAAATGTTGACCGATTTCAATAATATTTTACCTGTGCTTGCGTTGACCTATATTTCGAATCAGCTACGACCTTATGTGCTCGGCGAGTATATTAAATTTGTTTTCGATGACCAAGGAAGAGTGCAAGGGCCTATTACTCCCGCTGTTACAGGAGTTTTCTTACAAGAGTACTGTAGAAAACGGATGACATCAAACGCTCTTAATCATTGTGTTAAACTTGCGATTGAAAATTGTTGGTCAATAGACGAAGCTTTTGCTCATTTGAATGAACAGAAGTATCAGGTGGATTCGGATCCAAGCAAAATTGCTCAAGTCTGTGAAGATATTTGTCGGTGTAATTCGAAAGCTGTCTCTGATTATAGACGTAAGTCAGCGAAAAATAAAGCCAGGGTAATGCAATTTTTTATTAGAAAAGCGAATGAAATGAGTAATTTCGGACTCGAGCGAGCGATAATTGAACGAGAATTTAGAAGAATTTTAGATGCTCAGGGTTAAGCGGCAGTCACTGCGAAGGCAAGCGGAGTTGTAGTTGGTTGTTTGCTGTTGTCGATGGTTTGTGTACTGGATTTTTTTTCGTTATCGCCTGGTTTAGCGTTGGAACGAAAATAATTCGGCTTTGAAAATTGCGTTCATATTTTAGAGTTCACTACGGTTTCTCTTTGATTTTCTTGGTTTTGATAATAGCACTGAAAGATGCGTCGAATGTTATTTTAAATTTCTGAGCTTGACAAGAGAAAAATATTTGTGGCATTTAGCGGAACTTGTAATGTATGTTTGACCAATATTGGCTGCATATTTAATAAATTATGCTTGATATTGATGTAAGTCAATGACCGAAATCACAATATTTCGCTGTGAATTTTGTTCGAAATGAAAAAGATACATTAATAATTCCACCACTTTTAATATACGTTTAACAACGCTGGCCCATGTAAAGATCAGGGACGGAACGTTTTTCTGTGGGACTGCAATAGAGTAAGCTTAAGCTTTAGACTAATTTTTTTGCTTGACTTAGGGTTAGGCTTAGGTTGCTTTTATCTTTTCCGCCCCTGTTCTTTTACATTGGCCAAATTTCCAAAACTTGAAATTTTGAAGGCTTGCAAAAGTAAAACGCAGGTTAGGCTTAGGCTTAGTAATATGCTCATTTTTGCGCTTAGGCTTAGGCATAGAAATATGCTTATAATACTGTTCCGCGTATGTTCTTTAAATTGGCCACAATTCTTATAGAGATACAATTGTATATAACACCAGTGAGTTGATTTTAACTCAGAATGAGTTTAATCACTCAGTCTGGGTTAGGGCTATCAGAACTCAGAATTTTGCGTTGATTTAAATCATTCTGCGTTAATTAATCAACTCACCCAGAGGGAGAATCAACTCAATTGAGAGTGAGTTAATGTCTACCAGGGTGCAACCGGAATTCCGGTTCCGGCATTTTTTCACCTTCCGGTTCCGGTAAATTTTGTTTTTTTTTAATTTGGCCGTTTTATTAACTTTGCTAATTTTTAAGAATCTCTTTTGAAAGCCACTTGTACTCTGAATATAAGCCATTGATGGTGGATTTCACTTCTGTCGATGATAAAATTAAAATTAAAAAAATTAAAATAATATTGTGTTGATAATGTTATTTCACAAATAATAGAGCAAAAAATAAGATTAAAATGAAATTTTTGGTGAAATGCATTTTTCACTTTCCGGTTCCGGTAAAATTTTCAAATTCCGGTTCCGGTAAATTGTAATTCCGGTTGCACCCTGATGTCTACTGATATTAATTCAAGAACAACTAATCAACCCAATGAAATTTATATACAGTGATAGTGTTTTGTCGAAATATGCAGTTAATAAATATCCGTCACCGGCTCATGTATTTTCTGGTATCCGGTTTAACGTTGCCGTTATTGTAGATCAGTGTGTAACGGGATATTCGTTTCCGGTGAAAATCTGTATGAGTTACCGTTAGAAATACAGGAAATTACGTTACTTGTAATTGACTTACGCCATATGTTCTGCAACCCAGCCAATATCCGTTTTAGGCTTTTCCTGTCTACACAAACTGAGATCAAATTGAACGTTTGACACTCTGGCGGAGGCGAATTTGACTCAGACTGTATAGTCCGGAAACGCATATTTCGTAGAGAGGCAATTTGACTCATCATTTTTTGCAGTGTAGGAGATGAACACAGTGCATTTGGCCAACGTACAAATGGTGGCTCGCCGAACCGACAGTGGAAAACCAAGGCACTGGAGTACTGCTGCGCTAATGTATTTTAACGTTTCCATGGTTCGGTTGAGTTAAACTTATTTCAAGCATTTCCTTGGTTGTGTTTAGTAAACCGTTTTCCTAGTTTTCCCTGAGTGTTTCGGTATAATTTCGCTCATGCGAGGCAGCCGGGTGCTTGTTGATTAGCAGGAGCACGTCCTGCTTGTTATCGTTTGTAATCGCGCAGAGTTTATTTTTAGCTAATTCTTTAGACATACCTAATTAACTCGTTAAAGTTGTAGTCAGATTGCGGTTAAATAATAGCACCATTCAACTCACGTTGACAAACTGTGCTTGAATATTTTAGACTGAAGCAAATCGAATGTTCTAAATATTTAAATTTCGATGTGAAATGATTTGGAGGTCATGAGAAGCTTAAATATCAAAAATGTTTAAAATCTAACCAGTTTCAAAAAATTTCCGGCTGGTGTTGACTTTAACGGAAAACAGGCAAACTTTTTAAGTTAGCCTATAAGTACGTAAGTACTTTCCTTTAAAATCAATATCCTGCATTGCATACTTTCAAAATTTTAAAATACCTAGTCAGCCGCGTAGGGCGCCTTGCGTGTTCTAAAGCCATGTCATGCTGACATACATGATGCCATTGTGTCGTTTTGCAGAGTATACAACCAGAGGTTTGTCTCTGGCGGGCTCCGGTATAATTTTCGCCGGAGGTTCCGGCAATATCGGCAGTAAAATTGTGCAGTTTTTTTACAAGATATATCTGTTTGACGCGCTTCGTTTAAAAAATAGCGTATAAAACCAAACGGTTTAAGCTTCGGCAAGTTTTTGACAACCGCACCATTCTGATGTTTTGATGTGATTCCAATCCTACTGTCTTTTACTACGCCGCGACTGTAGGGTATACGATGCATGTCCGCACCTGCGAGATAGGAGGCTCTCTTATAGGAACAAAGTATGATAAAGTTGCACATGTGTGCAACTACATGTTACAAGTCAAGATTATTTCGGCAAATGCATAGAACAGGAGCTTCCCATTTTCTAAGGTGGAAAAAATAGCCAGGAGTGCAGCCATGCACTCCTGCTGTAAACCGTATAGGTTTTCAATACACATAGGCTTCAGTACATCTGGCAGGATAGTATTGGTTTAGCTGCGTGTGAAAATTTAGAGGTGTAAGTAAAGCAGGCGGGGTTCGAAAATGGAGAAAAGTGAAATGTGTATTTTCTCTGCGGGTCTGGTAGAGTAAATAGGAATCGATTATTTAGTTAAAATTAGAATGTGTTGTTAAAGTTGTAAAATAGAAGAGAAACTCAAACATAGGCATATGATTCCTTTTGGTTTGGTAGGTAAACAATCCTACGCTTCATATTTTGCTTCCACACGAGGAAAATTTAGGCTATCTGCCTCTAGGCAGAACTTATGCCCTAGGTTCCGGCAATTTGGGCAGCGAAAATTTGAAGTTTTACAAAGTCGTTTATTGTATTTTGCTGAAACTTTTGGCAGAATTTTGAAAAAAATTGCCGAGGTTTCGTGAAAAATAATCGTATATTAGCGCCAAGATTTGACAGATATTTGCTGATGGCAAATCAGTCATCATTTTAGGGCTAATTTTGTTGACCTCCGATTCCGGTATTTTTCACCTATAGTTGCACTATAGTAATTCATTATATCATTACACTGTACACCCAAGACAACCTTAATTCCATTCCACACTCCTATTCGAAATTTTCAATCCTATTTTACGACCCATATGGCGCAGGCTTTAATTACTCTATCACAGACCTTCAAAAACATGGTTCGCCTTTCCACCTATGTGCATATTGAGTAATTGTATGTCTCCTACCCGATACCTGGGTCTCATGTGATCGTTTTGGTTACGTATGTCGACAATATATCGCTCATAACTGCGACAGCATAGAATTTTATTCCATTTATGAACGCAATGATAAACTGTAAACTGCCGAACTGCCAAATGTATCGTTTACGTTCTGGGATTTCCACGCGCTGTGGGGGAACGAGCAGTGCGTACACAGATAATAAAAATGACGGAAACGGATATTTAAATATAACAGTTTCAGAGATAAATTATTTTTCTGCCAACACAAATTAGGCAAAACCCTAAAGAAAAAATGGAGGATGCATCGAAATTTTTAAGATTTTGCATGAATTTCGTAATTTTTATTTCATATGGGCCAAATGCAGCACATGTGCAACGAAAAATTGCGGATATACAAGAATTTTCGTTATTTCTATAATCGAGACGGAAACAAATTTTTACCGGAAACGAATATCCGGTTATACTCTGGTAAGGACAGACAATTAAATTATTGTACCTGTGTTTTTACACTTTGCACCCTTGTTAAAACGTATCTAGGATATGTAAATGCAAAAATTTTAGGTGTAGGTAAAAATTTTTGTGCGACGCTAAAACTGGCGTGCAGATAACTTTTGTATTTGCAGTGGGGCTTTAAAAAAGTGAACGGCGAAACTGGGGCACATGGGTCCGAGTGGGGAGAGCTCAAATGTGGGTGGTCACACCTCGTCTGACTAGAGAAACCCCAGAAGTCGATTTACCGACTGTGTATCCTATTGTATTATGAGTGACGTCAAGCTTCCTGCGGACAATAAAGAGTTCATGCGAGGTCCTAGAAAAGTAACCAAACAATCCTTACTATATAGTTCGATCTGATCGTGTACTTTCTGAACAGCGTACCATAAGCTATATACTATTATTATGGTCTACAAATTTTAAATACTTCCATCACAAGCTTCCGTTATTATATTCTATTCAAATTAGCTTTTGTCTCCGACAGCAAATCCGGTAATCTCATTCTCCAATTATGCACCACTGTTTATAATAACGATGATTTAATTACGTCTCGTGTCTTTAACTTTTTGTGATGATTCACATTAATAAAGTTGCAAAACTCAGAATTCAGTTGAAGACCATTAGTTAACGGCCTGCCATGCTCGCATACCATTCAGTCAGTTGATTTCCCAGACGTATTACGACAATAACTTTCTTGCGCGTATCACCATATTCCAAAAATGGTTATAAGCTGTGCATACCAATTTCACTTAGTAACAAGATATTCTACTCCCTAATACTCTCCCATAACATATACTGATATTTTCGCTTCGCACAGTTTAAGTAAATCTTTGAGCTTACAAGCATTTTTTAGAATACAGTACTCTAAAGTACTGTTCTTCTCAAGAACGACTTTCCCCAACGCCATGTTACGACTACCCCACAGTTCTCGCTATCAAAACGTCAAATAATAACTGACCACCCGACCTCATTTCAATATGTTTCATTGCCATCTTAAAACCTTCCATCACGGGGGTTGCAAGTCAAACATCATTTTACTTCTATCATTTTTTCTTCAATCCGCCAATATATTGTGACCAGGTTGCGACCCGCCGAATCCAGTATTAACAACTGTTGTTCCCCCAGAGTTGAGTGATGTTGCGTGTCCGCCACTGCCACCAAAATTAGAGGAGTTTGTTGCTTGTGGTAGAGGATAAGAGGAGTTGACCGTAGCTACAGCAGCTTTTGCTGCTGTTGGACCACTGATAGGCGTGTTGCCGGAGGTAGCACAAGTTGCTTGCGATTGTTGTATCGCTGTTTGTTGTTGTAGTTTTTGTTGTTGCGATTGTTGTTGATATGTTGTTGCATTATTTAACGTATACGACGATGATGACAAAGGCGGTGCGATCATATCCATACGACGATAAAACAATAAATACGGCACACGCCACTGAATGCTGTGATCAATCACACCCCCTGTTGTTGTTCCTTGTTGCCAGCCACTACTGTTGTTGCTGAGAACAAAATCTGCATGGACAGGCGATACACGAGAGTCGTCGACATGCACCCATCCGCCGCCATGAAATATCGCCGCTGTATAATGACCGCCTTCAGCCGCCTCGCCGTGATGAAATACAACTGAAATATACATGGAATAACATTCGCAAACATTAACATATCAAACGTCATGTTACAGAGCGGAGCGCAAACGTAATTCCGATTGAAATTCAGTTCCGGTTTTGATCGCAGATTATAATTAAAATCGTAACTTTTCACATGTGCGACATTTGCCAGCCGCCGATTAAGTTTCGTAACAATCGGTGCTCATATCGGTTTTCATCGCGCATTTCTCATAATACGTGGCATGGAAATTATTATAAATAGCAGAATACTCTAAAACAGATATTGATCTAGCACATACTAGTTAACTAGTTACATATACAGACTCGGTATCTAAAAAGTATGGGCTCTTATATTTCCTACTTTCGACTCCTGTATATTCCACTTCCATTTTGTGCCCTGTTGTTCAAGCGAAAATACTATTATTATTATTATTATTATTGTTGTTGTTGTTGTTATTATTATTATTATTATTAATAATAAACACACCACAACCACCAATAATGCAACAATTTAGGAACAATTAGGTAAGGGATGTGTCAATTAATTGACATAGGTGATAAATGGAATCTTTGTTAAATATCGGCATTGTCAATGCAACAGATAACCGATTTACGCCGACGCTTTTTTTCACTTTGCAGTGGACCGCAATATTTTCAGCTTAGCTTAAAAACGTTTCAATTTAACCTACAAACACATATCTGCAACGCATTTATTTTCAAACCGCGATGTCTCACCTTTATGACGGAACAAATTGAAACGAATAGTTCTCGCAATATTACAGTACCCGCTTCTTGTCAGTTCATATTATGTTCCACAGAAGAAATCCAAATAACACAATACCAGACAATCGATCCGTCGAATAGTTTTATTAGAATTGCCGCATTTAAAAATACCGAACCCGAATAGTTTTACAGGAAAAACCTAGACCCCAAATGTGAAAACAGACGCCCAAAGTCACAGCGGACCCCAGAAATTTTCGACGAAAATAAACGGATTAATCGCAATTCCCTGCCTGGACCCGGATGCAACTCTATTATTACCTGCAAACAATTTGTATTCACGTTCGCGTCCGTTCGGACTCGACTTTCGAACTGCTGTCGGAGATAAAAGCTCTGAAAAAGAACACAAAATCACAACAATGAAAAATTAATATTTTAAAGAAAAAGTACAATGGATTAAAATAACGTAATTTAGTCGCACAAAACACATACTTCGTAGTACACTAAAACTAAACACTAGCTTGTGATGGAACCGGAATTACGGTTTTAGTAGAAAGTCCGGTATCTTCACCTCCCGTTTTTACATCCTGTATTTTTAATTCCGGTTGCACCTGACTAACATCAGACAGAGACACGATACAAAAAAGAACTAAAGTATGCGCACGTACCTCGATCAATTTGAAGGTCCATACCATAGTAAATCGGTTTGTTTATTTTTTTGAGTCCGTCATCTCCGTACAAGAAGTATTTCATGTGTAAAATCAATACTATTGGAAGTGTTTCAATACTGCTACGTCGTGTCGCATCAACCTGAACAGCAAACGAAAACGAAACTACGAAATGTAACCGTAACTGACTAATAATTACGCACATCACGTTCTGCTGGAAGCAACTTTAAAAATAACACCGACTTAAGATTTATCAGTACGTGCATCGGTTTCAAATAAATACCAAGAGCAAAAATACGCTATAAAAACTAAAAACAAATTAGTCAATTCATTTCATAACAGAAACTCCTACTTGAAATTTTAGCGGAAAAACACTTTAACCCAAATATATTTTTGAAATAAAATTAAACACACAAAACATTTGGATTCAAGCCACATTTTCCCGCTATTGCGATTCACCTAAAACCAAAAACATTTTTAAAAAATTTATTGCTCATTGAAATCTCATTAGTCATTTCAGCTGTCTATCGTCGTTCCGATACTTACCTCAAGTTTGTTGCGTTTTATAAATCCTTTTAAAATCTCTTTGCGTACATAGTAACTAAGGGCAGTGTTGATATCTTTGATATCGGAATTCTGAAAACAATACAAAAACAATAAACAACGTAAAAAAATGCCCGGGCGCATATGTATCTTCATGTTCTCAAAGGCTTGAAATTTGACACATTTTCTGCATTTAATTTGCCCTACGTTCATTGCATACCAAGTTTGAGATTAGCAGCTGTCGTGTGGTTCCTCTGTTTAAAAACCAATCACTAAATCCCCTGTCAGACGTGCAAGTTTTTACAGTTAGAACTCGATGTTCTAATTTGCATTTGCAACTAAAACTTGCCCGCAAAAAATTAACGTACAGCCAAAAACTTAAACGCGCTGTATCGCTGTCCACTGCGACGCATATTGATATCTATCAGTGTGCAATCAGCATTAATTTACCGGAACCGGCATTTGAAAAATTACCGAAATCGGAAAGTGATGAAACATACACGCCACCACAAATTCAGTTTAATTTTCCTTTTTGCTGTATTATTGGTGAAATAACCTTAGTTGAAGATAGCTATCGACTTAACCTGCTGTATATATTTCAGATTTTCCTCATCGCTGAAGCGAAATCTATCTTCGACGGTTTATTTCGGTGACTGGTAAGGTTTACATATTATACTAATTAGATCTATTTCATTTTATCGCCACTAATTGAACAAGTGACTTTAAAAACACTTCTTAAAAATTAACAAATTTAAAAAAACGACCAAAATTTACCACTGCCAGAATTTTTAATTCCGGTAAAAAATTTACCGAAACCGGAATTCCGGTTGCATCCTGATGTCTATAACTACTTGTTAACTTTTAAACGCCAAGATATAAGCAACTTGAAATCGATCCTACCTGAATATCAAGTGGCACAGTGAAAAAGGGCTGTAGTGTCACAGATTCTTTGACACCTTGAGCTTGAACTGAATAACGCCAGTATCCAACGAATATTTCAGCGATCGGCGATGCCCCAAAATCAGTCTGAAACAAAAAACAAATCACGTAATAACAACCACCGTTACAAACAAAATATCATTTGACAGTGGATTCATATGGCATTGAAATTGATTCACTTTTTGTCATGCAACCTTTTTTGTGGCGTGGTATTCCTTTTTTGTAGATTCCATAGTTAGCGTTTTCCAAAAAAGATGTCCACCAGATGATGCTCTATCGGCTTACGCTATACATTCAAGAATATTTTATATCAGATTGAAAATTCAATTAGCCTTTATTGCACAGCCCATTCCACAATACTGGCCTAGCATTACCAAACTATTCGTCTTAAAACAAATCATCAACACCCATATTCTGGTTCTGCTTTGTTGCTATTGGGGCGGCGAAAATTTAGCAGCTTCAAAATTGGGCTTTAAATTTATTTATATCCCTACTCGCGGTCTATTAACTAACCTGTCTAGTGATTGCAGCTTTTCGTCCAGGTCCAACCTGTTGCCATTCTTCCGTTGTGTTGTTTGCCGCTGTTGCTCCACTACCGCTTGATCCGCTATCATGACGCGTGTTGCATATATCTGTCACAAACAACAACGAAATTATCAAAATTCCCACTGATTACGTTCGTGTCTATGACGACCTAGCTGACTCTGAGTAAGACCGAATTGTTATTTGATTAAAATAACCGATCTTCACATACTCAAAATACCATCTGACGGACACAGTATATAAAGCGTAACCAACCTTTGGATTTATCGATATTTAAACAAGCAATCATTTCGTCGTGGAGACCATTCAGTATTGCTGTAAGCAATTCTTCGGCATCTTCTTGGCGTCCCTAAAATTATGTTGTGCAAGCTGGTTATTACTGACGATTGACACAGTCATTTTTATGCCGTAAACGAACGGTACAAACTCAATAGATGGAACTATACTTGTTGTGACGGAGCTATCCGTCTTCCTCCGTCGCTATGCGATATTGTAAGCGAAATACTGTGCTATGCTCACAGAGCACCACTGAATAATTTCTGTAAAACGAACGCTGCACCGCGTCGCATCTTACTTTTTGGTTTAGCTTGTGACCTGCGGAAACGTTACATGGACAACGGCAACGTTACACGGACTGCGGCACAGAAAAGCCCAGCGAATCTTCATAGGTTGCTCCATACGATTTAATGACTTTGACATGCTTCCGGCGCTTACCGGCATCACATGCAAATTTCGTAACAGTTTTGAACTAGATTAAATGCAACACTATACCATCACAACGTGCAAAGCAATGCTACTATTAGTACCTTGAATGTATTGTCAGATTTAATCATATTCAACATTCGATAAACGTATGATGGCTCAAACGGATCGCCGATATTCAAATCACGATAATCACGCAAGTGTTGTTGCTGTCGTACTAAAATATTAACAAAACAAAATAAAAAACAAAGCAGTAGTAAAACACACTGGCTGAGTTGAAGACATTAGTTAAGTCAATTTTGGGCTTAAGTCAGAAAACAGACTAGAGTTTAAACTTCAAATCAAATGGGTTGATATCGACACAGTTCAAGTTCCATCTTTTTATTGCATTAAAAACCAAGACCAGAGACCGCAAATCAATACAGGTTGCTGGGGACGTCATCTAATTTGGCTAGTACAAATCTACGTATACTGAAAACATTGTACTTATTCGTCCATGTTTCTGCAACCCAGCCAATACCTCCACAAACTACTATTAGAATAAAATCACTACAAAAGATTTTAGACGAACAGCTATTATTTACCGTCGTGTTCTAGTAGAAAAACCATATTATTTTCTCTTAGTTTTGAAAAATTATCGATATTTCAAATACGTTCAAAGATGTAAAACCAAAGCTCAAAACAGGAGCAAAACAGTCAAGAGAACCTAGCGAGCGAAAATCCAGACGCATTTTGTGGGGTTTTGTCGTAATGGATACTCATAGATTCGTGTTGGTTTTTTTTAAATTTCAGTATAGTCGTTAGATTACAAAAAAACACACTTACTGGAACGGCTTTTGTCGGTATAAAATTCGTTGATAAAGCGAGCACTAAAACAAAACAGCAAAAAGGGTAATTTCATTATTTGCAGTTTGCATTTTTCTAAATACCGCACACATGTAATTATTGAAACAATAAAAACAAAAAGCAGCAAAAATAAAGTAAAAGACAAAGACACACGTACATTGCATCAATTACAGGAGTGGTCGATATTGCAGCCGTAGCCCGCCGGTGTGTTTGAGCGGACAGTAACCGGAGTAAATGAAAAAACGGAGGGCATGCGATTAACGCTTGAAGTGTTGCATTAACATAACACCAATTTGCGTTATTAACAAGACCACGGAGCTGAAACGGAGCGCCGCGATGCAGTAATTGACGATTGGTGAGTAAACCTAAATAATTTAGATCATTACTGAACCTTATGTAGCATGAAAAATATAACAAATTATAACAGTTATCACTAATTGCTCCAAATATTCAAATATATACGCTGATTCCACCGGACACAGGTACAGCAAGAGAGTTGGGACCCCAACTGTGTATAGTACTAATGATCAATTGGTTTGCTTTCGTCTGATGATACCGTAATTCCCTTGTTACAAAACATTACCCAATTAGTGACAGGTGCTGTACTATACATGAGTAATCATGTGAGAATAAGGTCCGTATTCTCAAATGCATATAATATATACCTACTACCAGTTAGCGATAGGTTTTCAAATTAACAGCCTCTTTCGGCGCCGTTCACCCGTACGGCGCCGTCCGTCACCGTGCGGTATCGTACGCCAATAACTCACGTACGATTACTTATGGTACAAACGGTGACAAACGTCGACGGACGGGTGACGTACGGCGAAGTACGGATGACGGCCGGCGTCGTTCGTGAGACGCATCGCATGGTGACGGACGGCGCCGTACGGGTGACGGATGGCGCCGGGCGTCAAGTGTAGCGCAACTCTAACATAGTTGAGAGCACGTGCAAGAACCATGATACAATCACTATAATATATTAAAGCACCAACTTACTTCCGATCATTTTCGCTGTTGGATCGATATCTTCTCCGTTTGTTGCTGAATGATCGCCACTCGATATACCATTTGAACTCGCAGACCCGGCGCCTGCAGGATATCCTGTCCCGGCCAGTGTCCGACCCGTTCCACTCCGCCTATCGCTGGCTTCACTCGGGGGTCCAGACCTATGCGTCAGCGTTGCATTCAAGTACCCACTAACCACTACCGCACGTTTTGCAGTGTCAGTATCGTGTAACAAGCTCGCCCATGTTTTTGGTTTAACAACAATAGGTTCTGTTGTATTTATTGTTGTCGTTGTTGTTGGTATTGTTGTGCAGTCATTATTTACGTTCAATGCATCGTTTTCTTCCGAATCGCATGTAACTAACTGTCCGTCCTTATTACACACCCCAACGCTACCTTGATTAGTACAATAGCTATCAGCTGTATCGACTTGTCCAAGAAACTTTTCGCTTGTGGTACGCTGTTCAACAGTATCATGATCTACCGTTGTGATCGAGGTATTCAAATTTGAGCTCTGAGCAACACGAGTCACAGATCCACGCGGAAACCCATCTGAACAATGACTGACGGCTACTTTCGTCGCCGAGACAGTTTTCTCGTCGTCTGCCGTAGGTAAAACACTACTACTTGCCGAACTAGGCTTGGTTTCATCAGTACAAATACTGCTATTACAATCCCTTGCAATGTCTTCACTGTTTGGAATTGGTCCTGAACCTGCATTCTCGCAGCTGTCGAGACCCCCTATATAACCGCCCAGACCCTTAGCTTCGTTTTGATCAGAAAAAGAAACACAAGCACCTGATACTTCTGACTGGTTTTCTGAATGGGCTAATTTATTTGTAGCGGACCTGCTGCTTGCTTCATTAGCTTGATTAGAATCACAGATATCAATTGATAACGTATCTAGCTGGTTTGTTATAGTATTATCGTTTTGTTCGGCATCTACACGCCTTGAGGAATGATCCTGGTAATTTAAGTGGTCACCGCTATAACACTGCACAGTTGGTACAACAGTATGCTGCCCTAGTTGTTCATAGTGTTGTTGTTGTGGTTGTTGGTGCTGCTGCGGCTGCTGCTGCTGCTGTTGTTGTTGTTGTTGTTGTTGTTGCTGCTGTTGTTGTTGTTGTTGCTGCTGCTGCTGCTGTTGTTGTTGTTGTTGTTGCAGCTGCTGTTGTTGCTGTTGTTGATGATGTTGTATTTTCAAACCACCAGAATTATCACTAGTAGTGTGTGAATTTTGGCTAATTTCATTTGGAGCGATTTCGCTATTAACAAAATTACCATCATTTCTCGTTTCATATACAAACTCTGCGGCGCCGGTGGGTGCGTTTTGAACTAAATTGTTCCTCCTAAAGTCCATATTGGCGGCGTACTCAACACCACCAATCCGCCTGGCTAGTGACCCGTTGGATTGCAACTGCTGTTCAGTGGGCGCTGTTGAATAAACTTCAAATTGTTGTTGTTCGTTGCAATGAATGTTCGATTCGGCTACACAGTACAACTGTTGAGGCATATTCGGTTTCACTGCAAATAAATGCATATAGCCTGTGAGGTCACCATAGAACTCACCACACCATAATTTTCATAACATAACAAGAAGAGTAAGACACCGTGCAGGGACGGGTGCCGGACGGCGCCGGACAATAAACTTTTCAAATAGTATAACGCAAGCCTTATACTGTTAAAAGAAGTTTTACATGCGTACGTAACGTTTCCAAGTATGGTTAAGTTTTAAAAAATCTCAAATATTTAGCAAACTAACTACTCCAGGCAGAGTATTGCACCGGACTTTTGGCAAAAATATGGTTTCAGTTCCGGCGTCGAAAGACAGGAATCTGAAATACCAGGCCAAAGAAATGTAAAACAGTCGAATTTGCATATTTTGTTCCGGTTCCGGCGAAAAATGAATTCTTGTCCCGGTTCTTGAAGCGTGGCTCCTGCTGGAATTCCAGCCCTGACTCCAACACAGTGTGTACTCTCTGCCCATTACTACACTATTTCTAATCAGTACACTTATAAGCCGGTGTTTTAACTGAGGTTTTTACGAATTATTGCAAATAAGCGAAACAACCGACAATACCCGACAATAATGTCTACTTAGGCTCTTACCCCGTTGTTCCGATTGCACTGTAGCGTTATTTGTTGAATTATTGTTATAAATTGTCTCTGAAGCACCGTTTAAATTGTGATTATTACTTGTAATCGCTGCAGTATTAACTACAACACGATGAATACCAGTGCTATTATATTTTGTCTCGTTTCGGATGTTTTGTGTTACATAATGACCAGATTGACCTGTAGCCACCACTTTATTTTGCTTTTGCTGTGGTTGTTGTCGATGTTGCTCAAACTGATGTTGTTGTTGTTCTTGTTGTTGTTGTTGTTCTTGTTCTTGTTGTTGGTGTTGTTGTTGTTGTCGGTGTTGTTGTTGCTGCTGTTCATCGCGTTGCTGTTGTATTTGTGTTTGAGGGCCGAATGACGGTGAAGTAGGGCCATAATTTGGCTGGTGGTTACGTGACTGATACTGCTGCACACCGGATTTCTAAATAAATTGAACACCGGATATGTACACGCAACTCGCATATGCAAGCTAAAAAATGCAACCTTAACTTCTCATTAATACAATCTTGTTCCGCTGTTAAATTTTCAGTCATACAGCAGTGTAGCTGGCATTGAATTCACGACGGGACCGAATCCGAATCCATTGCTAAATTGCCAAAACCAAACCTTGAATTTTGCAAACTTCTGATATAGAGAATATTGTTTCAAAATACCACCGCAATTAGATCACTGCTTTTAGACTTGCAGAACTAATAAATAATTTTCATGATTCCAGCAAATTTTATAAACATATATGTATTGCCGAAAATTGTTGGACTCGGCATTGTCATAACCGAATTCGAATCCGAACCGCAAATTTTTCCCAAATCGGAACTTTAGTTGCCAGGTTCAGAACACACGTAAGCAATTAAGGTAATATGCAAATTAGTTATCAACAGCTACTCATTTATCGGTTCTGTAGGTTTGTAAACAATTTATTCTAATTCCTCGCCCCTAAAAACTTATTAGTGTTGAAATTAGATTGCTTGTAAAACTGTGATAATTAGTGAAATAATGTACACAGTCCTAATTTACGCTTAACTAATTATGCAAATTAGCCCTTAGCTAATAAACTGCTTAAAATTTTAAAACCCCAACGCGAGGTCAACACCCCAGGATAATTGGCTTTCAAACCAAAAAAGTTTATCAAAATTGGTTCTGCCGTTCCTGAGATTCTTTTCGGACGGACGAACGACATCCATCTTTTGACCCCAGAGTACAAAACATAAAACGTTTCGCTCAATTAACGTTTGACTGTTTTTTAAATTTGCTAATTTTTAAGAAACTTTTATAAAGCCACTTTTTCAATTAGTGACGATAAAAATAAACAAAATATCATTAGTATGGTATATATTAATCTCGGCAATCAACGAAACCATGCCAGCCGAAGGTAGATTTCGAGTCCGTGGATAATGAAAATCTAAAATACCGCAGATTATATAAATATCTACGTATCTTTAACTAAGGTTATTTTACCAATAATATAGCAAAAAAGGAAATTAAAATGAAGTTTTCGGTAGCATGCACTTTTCACTTTCTGGTTCCGGTAAAATGTAATTTCGGTTGCACCCTAATATCATAATATATCACCATGTATCAATTTGCCTTACACCGGAACCGGATATAGCATGTACAAATGAGCGTTGTTAAACTGTAATTGTTAGCATTGATTATTCATTCTATTTCATTTAGTGAAAAACTTAACAGCTTCACGTACTTGCCCAGAAAAGTAATTGCAGCATGTTGTTAAATACGTCAACGGGATATCCGGTTTAATATCCGGCAAAAAACGGACATCCGTATCCGGTGTAAACCTATCGGATACCGCATATTTGCGGTTGTGGCCCGAACATAATAAAACTGCAACAACTCAAACGCTACCAGTGCACAATTATAGACCTTTCATCCGGTTAACTTCCGGCTCCGGATAAAATTTACTATCCGGTCGATCACTGAACATATACTAATATTTTATTTATAAGTTTATATATATATACAATATTTAATCAAATTTTATAGTTTAGCATACCACTATTAGTTTTCTATAAAAACTTACATAATTTTGAAACTCTTGCGATTGCATTCGTTGTTGCTGCTGTTGTTGCGTATATCGCTGTTGTTGTTGTCTGGCAACTGACGCATAACTGACTGTACGACTAGATTCAGGTGGTGGCACAGCTCTGTTAGGTGGTCCCCCAGACCCAACTGACTTAACCTGATAATGAGACCGTTGTTCAGGTACCACTTTCGCAGCATGTGGTGGGAGTATTGTTTCACCCCCAGCGCCACTTACTATCGGTGGTGGCACACAATACTGAACCGGCGGTACAACCATAGACGGCCTAACATGAATCATACTTTGTGGTTGTTGTTGTTGTAGTTGTTGTTGTTGTCTCAACTTTGCCGTAGCATGATCAAACGCTTGTGGATGGACAACACTCGTGTGAACTCCGGGTGGCTGTAGGGGGTCTTCCGGTGGACTTGCAGGATCATCGTCAAAACCTTTCGGTACCACAGACCCATCGACGACAATCATATGATGACTACCAGGTTCGAATCGTTGCCGAGCCCCCCGTTGTGCTTGCCGTTGTCGTTGTTGGTGGGTTTGTTGCTGTTGCTGCTTAATAGTTTGCTCGTTGAATTTTCTCACTCGTTGAGTCTTGTCCAACATTTTCATATCATTCTCAACGCTCATACCTAGCCCCGAGTTTTCCACGGCCAAAGCAGTTTCGTTCGCTTTAAACTGGTTATTAGTATGTTGATTTAAACCATACGCCGGCTGTATTTGTCGTATCCTATCACCATCGATTACAATTCCGGGACTCATACTTCGATCTAAATCACTTCCACCGCCAGTACCACCGCTGTTGCTACTCAACGACTTTTGACGTCTTTCATATCGTGCGGTGCTTCCTTGGTTGCCTCCACCTGCTGCCACAGTTGCCCTGTACTCGCGATTCAAATTTGACGCGTTACTTATACTCTCGGTATCATTAGGCGGCAATACGGTGTTATCTGCTGCCGAGTCGCTGTATTTATCGCGAGACCCGTTGTATCTATTATTATTATTATTATTTGTAATACTATCAGTTGCATTTTTCGACGGTATCACTGCTGTTTGCTGTACAGTAACACTGGTACTACTGCTACCATTTCCACCCCCAACTGATCGTGGATTAAAAACAGGCTGATACGGTCTGACGCCGTGAAATTCAGCTTGAAACGAAGCCGGCCCATTTCGATACACAAAACCACCGTTGCTCGCCCCACCTCGCCGGAATTCATTAGTTTTATTGTCCTTGTTGCTGCTGTAGTAATTATTATTATTATTATTATTATTATTATTATTATTATTATTATTATTATTATTATTATTATTATTATTATTATTATTATTATTATTATTATCATTATTATCATTATTATTATTATTATTATTACTATTTTTATTATTATTATTATTATTATTATTGTTGTTGTTGTTGTTCTTATTTCTGTTGTTATTCACGCTAGTGTTATCACCACGGTGAGCGTTATTAACACCTCTTGCACCGGGAACAAGATACTCACTGCTTGCAACAGTGTTGACAGTCGGAACCGGCGGGGGAGGAGGGGTAGAATTCTGACCGGCATCCAACACTCCCCCTACAGGATGGCTTAACTGGTCTGAATTTACCGGCGCATTATTACCTGTGGTACTATATGCACCCGGATTTCCTCTTGCGGTAACTTCACTGCCAGGAGTTGATCTATTGTAACTACGATATCTATGTTGATAATTCACTTTGTCCGCTATATGATTATTAGTATTACTATTCTTATTATTATTATTATTACTATTATTATTATTATTATTACTATTGTTTTTGTTGTTGCTATTGTTGCTGCAGTTATCGTGTAAGTGCTGATTTCGTCTGTGATTATTATCCGAGCTGATATTGGTACCAAACCTAGTTTCACTGTTCCCACGCGGAGGGGATTTGTGGGAACATTTATTCGGCAGGGTGTGGAGACTGGTAGTATCTCGCGCTGATGTAACTGTTCTAGCATTTCCATTATAACCATTTCTGATTGCTTTAATATTACCAGAAGCAACTACTTGTCTTGGACTGGATTGTGTCGCAGAGGGTACTGCGTGCAACGGAGGGGGCACCTGTGCAATAGTTGCGTACTGCGGCGGAACAACATTTGTGATATGTGTGCCTTGAATCGACTGACGAGGGAGTGGGGGCGGTGGTGGAATGTTTACAAAATCAATATTTTCACTATTGTTATTTTTTACACTATTGTTTTTGCTGCTACTTTCGACTACCGGCAACGCAGATTTGGTACTAGCACTAGCATCATTACGTGTAACCTGGTGCGAACCCATGTGCTGCCAAGGCTCTGCCTGCGTAACACCATCGTGTTGCACTGTTGTAAGTGTCCTTGTTGTAGTAGTCGTCGTTGCAGCTTGTGGGAGGCCACCGGTTTGCAATGAAATTTGCCGTGGCGGGGTTCCTATCTGTTGCTGTACGGGTGACACCGAATGACTATGGGTCGCATCAACAGAAGCACCACCGCTAGCAGCAGTAGCTGCTGAGAGACTCGGCGGCGGTAACGCTGGATTGAACGACGGTGGTAACGTTGCCGTGGCTTGTGGAACAGGGGCCGACTCGCTCGTACGATCTCCGCCCTCCGCGCACGGTTTTTGTTGAATCGTCGCTATTGCGGCTGTCGCTCGACCATTTGCTTTCGGAGACGAACATTGAACTAAAGTCGGTGTCTGATTCAACAGTACTTGTGGCTTATTTTCAGACTGAATGCCGCTAGCTACTGGCGACTGATGGTGCGATTTATTTGGCAATAGTGGTGGTGCAATGGTTACTTCATTACCGCTAGGCGATGTTGTACAACTAGACATCGATGCGCCGTGTGGCGGCGCGGATACTAAATACGCTGTTGCGGACACAGGAAACCCTGCTGCTACAGTAGTGCCAGATAAGCTTGTAGCGAAAGAAACCGGTGGGCCACCGGGATGTTGAACACGTGACAACGTTGGAATAGGCATCTGTTGCTGCACCGGTACTGTAAAGCAACATTGCTGTCGAAGCGGAGTCGCAGCAACTGCAGCGACCATATTTGCAGTTTCGTTCGTTCCATTACTACCATTATTACCACCGCTCGTAACCATGCTGGTAGATGTACCGTTTCCAACCACACTATTTATATAATTACTATTATGATTATTACTATTATTAATACTATTGCTATACTGTCCCGCATACATTGCGTTCGCATTGATTGTTGTGCAACTCGTCGGCGATACAGTTGTGGTTGCATTTGGATGTGGTTGCGGCGGCGCTGTACTTGTGTTACACATCGATGGGGGAGGCATAGAAATATTTGACGTAACACAAGTGCTACTAGTACCCACCACTGTCGCGGCGTCCCGCGGTGATGTATTAACGTTCACATTGGGTGGTATATTAACTGCGGGTAATGTTGCTGAGAGAGCTTGCCCTCCAAATCCATCGTGTAATACATGTGGTACAACATATTGTTGATTTGGGACATTTTGTGGCAGCACTCCTGTTGCTACCAATTGTTGCTGCTGCTGCTGTTTTTGTTGTTGTTGTTGCTGCTGCTGCTGCTGTTGTTGTTGTTGTTGTTGTTGTTGTTGTTGTTGTTGTTGTTGCTGTTGTTGTTGTTGTTGAATACAATACATCATCTGCTGATAGTACTGCTGTTGTTGTTGCTGATGATGACGCGAATGTGCTGCAAATTGTTGTACTGCAGCTGCGGCCGCCGCCGCCGCCGTCCCAGGTCCAAACGTTGCCGCACCAAGTGGATAGGGCCCTTGCCCGGCGGCGGTGGACTGATGGCTTGCAGCTGCAGCAATTGCAGCTTGTAACAATTGTTGTTGTTGTTGCTGCTGATTATAGTGTTGTTGATGTTGTTGTTGTAGAAAATTAAAATATGACACAATTGGTGGTCCGCCAGCTCCCCCAGCAATAAGCGCTCCGTTGCTGCCGTTCAACCCCGCGGATCCATAATGTGCAATTGCATTGACTGGCTGTCGAACATTGACATTAGATCCGCCCATTCCATTGGTTGAATTTTGTTGTTGCTGTTGTTGCTGATATAACAACAACGGTGACATTTGTAATGTCCCCCCAGCTCCAGTATTATTAGAATCAAAATGATTTGCATGACCGCTTGCGCTTATCATACCAGGGATACCAGCAGGCTGTGATGGTCCTCCTAAAAACGGAGGAAACCCTGGCTGTTGCTGAGAGCTAAAAATCGGTAAACCTGCCGGTACAATATTGTGATTACCGGCCGCACCTGCAAGCGAAACATTGTAATTATTATTATTTTGTGAATTATTGCCGGCATAATAGTTACTACTTGATACAGCAAGAATTGTTCGTCCAGTGACTGCGCTCGTCGTTATAACTGAACTGTTTGTAGCCGAACTAGCGTGCTGTTGATGCTGTGTGACTGCATATCCAATGTTAGTATAGCTGCACCGACCATTATTATTTGCAGAACGATTACTAGACGAATTCATATTGTGATGCAACGGGGCGTTATAGGCACCAGGAGCAATAGGCTGTTGTCCTCCCCATGAATCGTTATTGTTCTCTGCGGCCTCGGTTCGTCTTACCACATCTTCTGAACGGCTGCTATCGCGAACACTATCCGGCAAAGTTTCTATTTTTTCTCCCCTCTCCCCAGTGCTGTTATCACCGATATCTTTCTCGCTAATCGCATCCAAACTGTCAAACTTTGTCTTTCCTGCTTCAAAAGCAGTAACTGTTCTGCTTCCCGTGTCTGACACAGACTCGTGAACACCATTTACAACCGTTGTAACTATACAGTCATTGTTTTGATCGTCAGCACGCATGCTCCTGCTATCACCGTCATCTGCACACAATTCTAAACCAGCACTATTCCACACCTGTTGCTGTGATTCCTCATCATTCCCACTTACTTTTTCAAAACCGCCAGTGCTATCCACTCTGTCAATTTCAATTTGTGGCTGAAGCTGCTTTGTTGCAGCTACAGAGTCAGACAACTCGCGACTCACGGTAACTAGTTCTTCATCTGTAGCAGCTACTTTCCTGCCGTTCGCGGAACCATCTTTAATTCCTAAACTCATACCGGCGGCATTAACGTCGTAACAGTTTGACCCTTTGGCCACAGCAGTTTTAGATTCAGTTAACTCTACCCCGGGCACTATTTTATCACATATAGAGACTGTATCCCCAATCGAGATGGTAGTTTTCGGAGGAACGGTAGAAGTTTGAGCAATTGATTGCGAACCCGTGCGAGCGACAGATGACAAAATTGTTGTATTACAACTCGTCGCGGACAGACTAGTCTCACTTTCATTCATAATTGTTGCAGTTGAACCGACGCCGCTCTTTTCGTCGCAAACTCCACGTTCAGTAGATGTCGCTATTGAACCCACAGGCGCTGGCATAGTGTCTTTGCCGTTATTACTACACTGTGTCACTACAGGTGTTGTTATAGTTGTTTTTAATTGCGAATCAGTGCAATTCGAAGCCAAATACTCTGTGACGGCACTAGCAGACGCACATGTCACTTGTACGTTGTCTTTTGATTTCTTTATGTTATCACTATAACGATTGTCAAATATAACTTCCGTTCCACCAGTCGTTTGGTGCTTATCCACTCGATCACTACAATAATTCGTCGTTGTCCCACAATCCACAAACCCTCTAGAGGGTTGATCGAAATGGGTTTCAACGTTTAAACCACCGCGACTGCCTTTTGCTGTTACAACGGGAACACTACTTCCGATTGTTGTTGTACACCCAGTGGCGACACTAGTATTGTTTATAGGAACAACAGCGCGTTCGGTAACAATATGACTGTTACTAAAATAGACACTGCTGCTACTTCCAATTTCTGGTTTACGAATCAACGGATCTGTAGGTGGTTGAAGGCTTGTGGCTGTTGTTGATGGGGGCAAGGAAGTATTTTTGGCAGTGTTTAACGGTGTTCGGGGTGCTTCTGAAGTCGGATCAGCAGGCGGAGCAGCGTTGTAATGATGATCGTGTAGCTCACTACTAGTATTCAATTTCAGTTGACAACTCGTTTGTGCTGAAAAGATAATATTACAACGGTACGTCTATATATTAAATTTGCATACTCTCAAAAAATCCAAAAAATATCTAATCTTGTCACCTTCAAATCGTCTTAACGGAAATTTTACTGACGAGTATTGCTAACTCTAACAACGATCTATATACAGTTTAAACTACATACCAAATCAGTCAATGTTACTTGAAAAAATAGTAAAATAAAACTGTTGCCGATTAATCGGCATCGGTAATAATCGACACTTTTCGTGAGTATCGGCATCGCCATTGACAGTGCAAAAAATGCCGATTCTTTGCCAATACTTTTTGCACATAACAGTCAGTTGGAATGCTATCAATTTCATTTCTGGACGCACACCAGTGTGTCTGCTCAGTAAAATTGTTATATCTCTTGCGTTTGTGTTTGAAAAATTAATTGAAATTAACCGTTCTTATAAAATTATACTAGTTTATGATGTTTAGGGTTTAAGCCTTCATATAATAATGGAATATATTATTCTATCTGCTTATTAAGCATGGTGTATGAAAGCTCATGTGTTAAAAACAACTGGAACCGGCATTAGAAGCAATTTTCCTTCTGCATCGATAATTTCTCTTTATCGAAGTACAGTGCTGATTAAACACGCATAACTGCATAAACGAGCAATTTACGTAACTATAAACTCACGTGTAGACAGTGATAAATTCTTCCCACTTTCCTGAAATTTATAATTATATATAGGTATATAAACTAACCTTAACGTAATATAGCATAACACTTAGGTAGATCAATTCAGGACACAAGGTTGATAAAATACACGGAACCGGACTCGAAATTTTTATTATGGAATCCTAAACACGAGCCTAAAACTTGAAGACACGAAATTTTTAACACAAACAAATGACGTAGGTTTTGTTTTCGTAAAGTGGTTCCAATATATAGAGGGCGCACTATTGGTCAGGTGCAACCGGAATCAAAATTTATCGGAACTGGAATTTGAAAAAAATTATCGGAAACGGAACCGGAAACTGAAAAATACACGCCACCAAAAAACTTTTTAATTTTATTTTTTAAATATTACTTGTGAAATAACCATAGTTGGAGATAGGTATCCACTTTATCTGCTATGCCGGAACCGGAATTCCGGTTGCACCCTGACGTATAGTCCTGATTCTGATTCCAATTTCGGTATATATTGGCTGTTCCAATTCCGTTCCCCTTTGCAAATTGCCGAAAAGGTGCGTTTGACGCTTCAAAAGTTTAGTTTTAACTCATTAAAATGTTGACCTGGCAAAATCTCGATTGGGTTAGGTGTGGGGCAAATCCGGCTTAGGGCTTCCGCTGACTGGATTTTCCAATGCACCTTCCCAGTAGCGATTCCTCTCGTGCCATATTTCCCCTCGCCACATTTTCCGCCTTGCCATATTTTCGACACTAATTTTCCCCCCGGCGAAAATTTTGCCGCCCCCAGGAAAGGCCCCCAGCGAATTTTCGGCCGCCCCCCAGCAAATTTTTTGTTGGGGGCTCCCCAGGACTTTTCTAGGTCAAAAATTTTCAATGTTAAAACATAAAGACCTGGACTTCTTTTGAGGCGGACATTCGGCAAAATATGATTTTATATTACGCTGAGTACTCATAATTTTTAATAGCGTTACAAATACCCGTAGTAACTAATACAATTCAATAATGAACTGAAAAAGCACAATTATATAAAGACCGTTTCAGGACATACAGCATTCGAAAGTACCTTGCAGCAGCATGTTCAACCCGCCTGAGCCTTATGATAAATTGAAGCTGTGACTATTATACAAAATATATATTAATCACAGTTTCAATTATAGATTATCTATATTTTATATAATTGTGCTTCTTTCAACTTCTGGTTAAGTTGTCAGTATATACGTAATATTAGTTAAAATTATTATTAGCGTTTGCGAGAAATTTTTGTCATGTTGAGCGATGAGTAATCTTACGTTGAGGGTGAAACACAGTCTAGAATGAAAAAAATGGTCCAAAAAGTCGGTTTGCAAAATTTTAAGCCTGCGCCCCAGGACCCCCCAGATCATCTGGGGGCCCCCAGGAAAACTGCCCCCCAGCAAAATCAGCTGCCCCCCCAGGAAACTCCTGGGCCCCCCCCAGGAAACGCCCCCCCGGCGGAAATTTTCAAGCTGTGGAGAAGCCAGAGTCTCAGTGGCGATCAAACAAAATGTTAACTATAAACCCTGTCCACTACACTACATAACCGTAACCTGAACCCAAACATAAAATTAAACAAGTCTCAGAGACGTAGCAACAAGTAGCGGTTATCAGCCAGGAAACAATTGTTCATGGCTATATTAAGATGAACTCGATGCAGAGGTTGAAGCATTATTTATGAAAGATCGGCAATGTACCAAATACTTACAGCACTGACCCTGGCATTAATTGGATGTAAAGATGCTTTATTTTCGAATAAAATTTGATTCAGTAATCGTTTATCCGTTTCAATTAAATTTGAATCGTCCAAAAAGTTCACCGAACCACTAGATGCGTTTGATGTTGTTATATCAGTTGTGGCGGCCAATGGCTGCAAACCAGTAGATTCCATGGTGATAAGAACAGTACATTGGTCATGGTGCGATCACAGTCAAGATGCAACAACAAAACCTAAACAGAGGTTCCAATGTCGTTGACATTACCGATAGTTTGTACGTATGTACGTAGTATATAATATTTTCAGATTAAAGTATATATTGAATTATATTTTTACTGATGTGATTGTTATTTTAAAAATTTTATATCAGTGAGTACATAACAAACTGCTGTGTATATATTACATATAACTATACATACCAATAATAGGTTACAGTGTTTCGGGGTTTTACAGTAACATCATTGACGGAACCAGAAAAACAATTATTTGCGAGACTACCAGTAATAAATATCCCGCCGATGTACATGTTCACATAGCCGTACATTGCTGCTGTGTGGACTTGTTCAAAACACTACAACAGAGCACCTGTTTTCTACACATGCCTCGTCAAAGGAAAAATATCACGTGACGCGATATGATAAAAACGGTACCATACTCCAGGAACATGCTTACGCAAAAGGTACATAAAATCGGAAGTGTAGTGTAGGGTTCAACCGGAATTCTGCATAAGATGTTTCGGAAACATTGAGAAAAACCAAACATATCTGATATGCAAAACTTATATCTACACAAATTAGATTTGCGAAGTTATGGTTCAGATTAGAGATCGGATTCTGATTCTGCAAATCGCAAATACTTCGAGGACGGTATGGGTGAAATCATGGTTTTTGTTTTTTTCAACTAAGGTTAAGTACCGCGCCGAAACTGAACCTAGCACTCTTAAACCCGAGTCAAGCATGCAACCACTACACCATGTAGTCCATTGCACCAACGTCAAATCCCGGTATAGATGCACATGTTGCCCAAAATTAAGGACCACGGACCCCGTCAGCATTCAAACGTCGACTCTCTTTCACTCGAGTCAAATGTGCACATGTACGGCATGGCAATCTATGCTTTACATACATTACCGTATGTCAGAAATAAGGATCGCTCAAGAAACTTCCTGTATTTGCATAAATTAACTCAAACAAAACAGAATGTAGCCACAACTATACCGACCACGAAATTTTACTCCAAAACCTAAGTTTATAAACGACATCTTTGCACACATAAAATCCAATAAACTATAGCTATGTATCCCTTCGAGCACAAATATGCTTGAATCCGGAAAAGATCTCTTTGATGTGGTTTTTGGATGATTCCCTACTTTTGAGGCCCTGGGAAACTAAACAACGACATTTTTAGAACTCACTCCTCGTTTGTTTTCTTATGCAGCCATAATCTAAACCTGATAAAGGACCGGATTGCAGAATCATAACTTAAGTCGTATTCTATGAATACTTTACTTATTAGTTTTGTAGCTATAAAGTCGAAGGTTTTTAGCACACTTTGGAAGTTTCCAAAACAAACAACGATCAGAAACCTGGACGCCCCTTATAGTAACGTGGGGCGAAAACATTTTTCTATGCGGGCCCGAAGCCAAAGGGGGGCCAGGGGGCTGAGCCTCCCCTGGAAAAATGTTGTCCCCCTAGAGGACTTTCAGCCTTGTTTGCAAGTCATTGAAAACGTTTCGATGCTCCAGCTAAAAAATCTTAGCCCCCTAGCAAGGTGGGCTGGCTACGGGCCTTCACAGAAGCCATGAACCGGAATTGCAAGTTGTACATCTTTAAAATATAAGTCTGCAATTTTCATCCATTGCTCCATGTGGCCCAGCATCAATGTAAAATTTTGACGACTTTTTAATCTTGGCCATACTACCCCCGCTAGAGCAGAATCATCGCACTGGATTGAAATTCGCGTTGCATATTCCAAAATCCATTTTCAGTCGCTAACTTGTCAACCTATTAAACCAAATATACATTCGAACGTTTTTAAAAAGTTTACATAACCTAAACCAATCAAGTATATATGATTTTATTTCGGAAGGTCTCCTTTAAAGGTTTTTTTTGTGAGCGACCGTAGCGAGAAAATGTGTTTGTCTCTCCAGAAATTTGTGACGAAATTTGTTATTCTGTAAATATCAGAGTTCATAGATTTGTAGGCATATTTTTAACCGAAACAAAATAATAACGAAATTTTTATATAATGGTATTCGGCCCATGTAAAGATCAGGGGCAGAACGTTTTTCTGTGGGAGTAGAAAAGAGTATAATTGTTCGCTTGGCTTTTAGGCTTAGGCTTAGAAATATGCTTATATATAATACTGTAGCGAGCCGAATAAGAGGGGGACTGACATTTATTTGGCCTCCCCAGAGTGTACTCCCCTCTTGTTATTCGGCTATGGACTGTTATTTATTTTCAACCGGCCCTCCACCACCCAGCCTTACTTATATGTATCTTTACGGACTATAATTACGGTTTAGGGACTCTGTCCAATTTAATGACTCTTATTAGGGATACGGACTCCTATTGATTGGGACTCAAAATGGGGACCCCTTCTTCTTATTAGCCCCCTCTATACGGGTCACTACAGTACTGTTCCGCCCCTGTTGTTTACATTGGCCAGGTATTCTCGCTTGCGTCATATATCATAAATATCGGTTGCCTGTGAGTCAAATTGTAAACAGTAATTACCAGGGAAACGAGAATAATTTTCTTTTCCGCTCTGTCAGTCTCAGAGGCAAATTAACTAAATGCGGGAGATCTATTAAAGATTTGCATTCGGGATGGGCTTGGAATGAACCCTACACTGTAAATTTCAGTGACTTGATTTTAACTCAGAATGTGTTCAATCACTCAATCTGAGTTAGGACTTTCAGAAGTCAGAATTTTGAGTTAATTCAATTCATTCTGAATTAATTAATCAACTCAGCCAGAGTCTATTGAACTCAGAGTAAGAATCAACTCAACTCGGAGTGAGTTAATGTTTAGCGATATTGTTGGGAAATAACTAACTCGCTAGCTGAATTGATTAATCAACTCATTGGAATTTAGAGTGTATCTGTGGTATAACATCAACAGAGGGAATTAAACCTTGCGAGCTAGAAGCCAGCGGATTTTTTTTGCATTATATACATATCAGGAACCCTGAGTAATAGTTTTAGAAAATGCTCAACTAAAAAGTCGATGTGGTATATGAAGTGAACAAACTGTGTGGTATAGTACTTGTCCAGCCATTACCAGGTCGGTTTTTAAACCTATTCCCGGTATCGCAGTTAAGGCCGACGTAAAGAAAGGATAAGCATATTCCTAAAGCATAAGCATAAGCGTAAAAATGAGCATATTCCTAAACCTAAGTCTAAAGCCTAAGCCAAGCCAAAAAAATACTCTGAAGCTTAAGGTTTCTCTACTGCAGTCCCACAGAAAAACGTTTCTCCCCTGATCTTTTTACATGGGCCGCAGATAATAAAACAAGGGGGGGTCGGCCAAAAACGCAACTCCCGGTAGTACATGTTGTACCACGCGGGACCCCAAGAGTTGCACACGCTTGTCATTATCCACTTTTGGTATTAACAATTGTTAAATATGGAACATATAACGCCCAACCTTTGCTGCGTTGTTTTATACACTGTAATGGAGCATCCACGTTATAACGCTTGCGCAGATGCAAAAAAATGTCCAGTTTACCCCTACAAAGAGAGTACGTTTTACAATTGTAGCTAGAGTGTCTGGACATAAATAATGGAGTGCTTAGATAGTGGTGTTTGTCCGCAGTCTGTCGTAAGGGACTCGGACAAAACACATGGCGTTTTTTGGGCTGTTTGGACATTTTAAGGTATGTGCAGTAATGCAGATATAGTTATAGCGTTTTATTTGAAATGTGTGAAGTTTGCGTATATACACGCACACAGTTTTGTTTAAATAGTTCCTTCGGAGGGTCTCAGTAAATTTGTACACTGTGCATATGGCATAGGGACAAAAACATGTTATTGCCGTAAGGTTAAGACAAATATAAGCTTCCAAACTGGCTATGTTTATTGTCGGTACTCTGTAAGGATAAGTTATTCGCGTAAGACCTACTGTCTTAGCCCACTCTGTTCACACAACGTTGATCCTCGGAGGGACAGGACAATTTTTTACTTTTTCGCGAGCGTTATAACGTGGATGCTCCATAAATTGTAGTGGATTGATTTTAATTCAAAATGAGTTGAATACTAGAGTCTGAAATAGATGTTTTAGAACTCGGGAATTACGAAAAATTTGAACTCATTATTAGTCAATTAATCAACTCACCCGGAATTAAATCTGCTCAGAGTGTACTGTAAATTCCAATGAGTTGATTAATCAATTCAGCTGCCGAGTTGGTTGTTTCTGAATTAATATCAGAAAACATAAACTCACTCTAAGTTGAGTTGTTTCTCACTCTGAGTTAACTTGACTCTGGTTGATTTGGTTCATTAACTCAGATTATTCAGACTGAGTGATTCAACTCATTCTAAATCACAATCAACTCACTGAAATTTACAGTGTGTGTAATTAGTTATTGTTTACCTCAGAAATAACCAGAAATGACTATTAATTCGTTCTCTGTATTGATTAATCAACTGAGACTGGAATTTACACAAATACATCTCTATGCGAGAAAGCGTTGTTAATAATATAAATTTTAAATTTCAATATGTAATAACAAACGTTAGCTTTCAGAATATCAATAACTAACCAATCACATTATCTAAATATGGTTAATATTTAAATTTTACTTAAAATAAATTTTTGGAAATATATTAAATATTTTAGGTATCAGAACGAAAATAATTTGGTTTCACAAGCTGCAATAATAAAGGTATGGGCAAAATAATCAGGATTTAATAAAATTTGTTATTTTTCATTTTCAATGCACACTACTGAACTGCTATGATTATCGCATAACGGCCCTTGGAACCGTTTTTATATATTCAAATCTAGCAGGAATTTCTGTCAGACGGTTGGAATTAAACTGGTTAAAGGCATATGGCAGAGCGTACGCCCTTCAGCACCTCCGGTCTGGATCCTCTAGTGTGAACCACGAGCGAAAACGGGAGTCACCGCAAGAGAACGTCGACGAAAACGTTCAACCAACGATTATTACAAAAACTGGTTACCTTTGCCTCCTGTAATCATTGCAGCGTATGTTTCAGAGTAGTTGGCCGGAACAGAATTACCAGAAAAAAATTGTTTTTTTTTCCAATTTTTCCATTTTTTCCGGAAAAAATGGAAAAAAATAATTTTTTCTGGTCATATTTTTTACGGAAAAAAACAACCTTAGTATGTTTGTAGTAGTTTTGTTCCAGTGCCGTCCTGTTGGCAGATGTTTAAAATCATCTAATCGGAGCAGGATTTTCGGTTTCACAAATCCACGGCAGCTTAATTTCAAAGACGTATTTTATTTGGCCTGTCCAGAGGGTACCACCTGGTTATTCGGTTACGGACTGTAATTTCCGCCGCCCTTTGTTACTGATATATCCGGTATTGGAACTATCCGTTGAATTAAACGTTTACTTGTCTTGTATCAATAACTAAAGCGATAATGCAAGGGTACACTTACTAATGTTCTTCCAAAACTTAAGTACGCTTCAAAGGTTCGAACTCAACTTTAGTTACTCCTGGAGTCATTTAACCAGTACAATCAGGGATAATTGACATTTATAGACTACAGTTAGTGTTTAGAGACTGTATCCGCTTAAGGCTTCTTATTAGGGGTACGGACTGCTATTGATTGGAACACAAAATGGGGATTCCCTTTGTATTACCCCCCTCTTATTCGGGTCACTATATACAGTAACTCCGTGTTGAGACACATTACCCGCATCTGATCATCCTCATCTATAATTAACCTTTCCTACGATGCTATCATTCGAAATAATCTGCGTTTCTCCTAACAGCTTAAACCACTGCTTTATAAGCTTTTACTGGTATTTGAACAAACAAGAATAATTGCTTACGTTATTTCGGCCGCGTAACGACTATTCGATACTATTCATTTTTCAATGTTTACAACTGCTTAAAAGATTATACGGATTTTGAGCTTAGACTCAAGTTTGGCCAAATTATAATATTTCCTATATATCTGTTGCTTTTCAACGTCAGTAAAACACCGAATTCTGGTTAAGATTACGGATATAAGGCCGTTTTTGGTACATTGTTTTCTACACAAAATGTGATTTTAGCGTTTAGTCTTAAGCCACATCGCATAGTCAAATATTTTATCATTCATTATTTTTGTATTTTTGAAACATGAATATTTTAGATATTTGAATTGCCGGATATTCTCAAATAAAACTAGTACTTTTATAGAAAAGCTATAGCCGAAACAGGCGCCGTAACAATAGTATAAGCATATTTCTAAGCCTAATCCTAAGCCTAAACGTAAGCCTCAAGCAAAAAAAAAATAAGTTTATGCTACTCTATTGCAGTTCCACAGAAAAACGTTCTGCTCCTGATCTTTAAATGGGCTCCACACATTTAAACGTTTTTTGTAAGCGAGAAAATATATTTACTTCCACGATCGAACAAGGTAAAAGCTTATCAACGTGACCGGTTCCCGAGAAGCTGTGGAGTATATCTTCCAATATCCCCGCATTTTTAGGAGAGCGAAGTACTGTCCGAAATTTTTTGACCACTCAACAATTTTAGGTTACCTGCTGACCTGACCCGGTTACGCTGTATACAACTGTTAGGCACCAAAATAGTAATTCCCAACGCGGTCTTAGCCCTATTTTGGTTTCTGAACTAATGCTTTGAGCTAAACGTACCTGTTCGTGGGTACAGCTATTGCGGATATCCACTAAATGCCAACGAGTTGATTAATCAATTACAGCTAGCGAGTTGGTCATTTCTGAATTAATACTAGTTCTTAAACATTAACTTACCCTGAATTGAGTTGATTCTCACTCTGAGTTAAGTTGACTACGGGTGGGGTTGATTAATAAACTCAGAATGAATTAAATCAACTCAAAATTCTGTGTTCTGATGTCCTGACTCAGACTGAGTGATTCAACTCATTCTGAGTTAAAATCAACCCACTGAAACTTACAGTGATTAACACTTTTGCACAACAATCCATCTTTGTTGAAATCCGACTAATTTTTCCGCACCATTTAAAGTTGAAAAATAGATATTCATACGCATTGTTTTTCTTAAAATCAGCTGTGTCAAAAATTTTCATTATCCTAACGATCTGAACTGTGTTGTATCAATGACGAAAACTTGAACATAATTTTCTAGGGGGAGGGGCCAAAATTTTTCCAGGGGGGTGAGCGCCCCCTGGCCCCTCTTTGGCTACTGGACCGACTAAAAGTCAAGCCCATTTTTTATTTTGGGTAACAGATATTTGAAGGTAGACAAACCTGTACTGTGAAAAAGGCCAAATTCAATGAATCAATTTAAAATCTGGTATTACTGTTGCTCAGTATAGGCTTTTATTTGCGTACTCAGGTGCGACAGTTAGTAGTGACTGTGTCATGCAGCTGACACCGAAACAATACAACTAAAATATTTAACCTTTTCTCACATGAATATTTACGATTTATAAACAAGAACTAATTTTACGACAATATTCGAATCGCAGTCTCACTGGTGGGAGGTGTTAATACCATCACCATTCAGCTAAAAACGCTTGACGCTAGAGCCCGACGCGGCTGTCACTTTGTTGGAAATTTTACGCAGTGCAGATGCGTATGTAGTAATTGTTAAACGCTGTGCATTGTGTATTATTTTACTTATTTTGTTCTATAGTTGCTCACAGTCTACTCGATGTGGAAGAGATTAAGATAAAATTGACGAATCATCAACGATGATTCAACGAGACAGAGTCGAATAGCCGTAACAAATGAACCCAGCTTGTGGCCGTCCAGCCCACTTTGCTCACTGCACGCTGTTGTCTTGAGCAAGTAATTTTTGTACAAATTTGCATTCTTAATATCGAACTAACAAGATTAAAGCCCTATTCACACGTGCACGTTTTTGCAGCGAGTACTTGCATCTGCAATTGCACTTGCACGTTTTGTCCAAAATGCGGTTTGAAAAACTTGCAGCTGGATATAATTCATTTTAAAATCATAGATAGGAATTTAGTTCACATGTGTGAATAATCATGCAAGTTCGATGAATTTATTGCAGCCGCTTTCTCATTGACTGATGAAAAAATGCAAGTTCTGCGTGCAATTTGCAGCTTCAAGTTTTCGCCGCAAAAACTTGCACGCGCGAATAGGGCTTTATACTGAAACGGAAAATGGCGATTTGAACTAAAATTACTTTTAATTACCTTAGTCTTAGGATACTAAATATGTCTAGCAATATTTGCATATTTTTAGACTCCAAATACAAGTTATCAACACTTTAGCATAGATTAGCTAATGTTGCGGTTTTAAGAATTAACTAAAAATAGCAATACCTACTTTGCCCGAATTGGCAAAATTTCTACCTGGAAATGCTATCGAATATGTGACGATAACGGCTTTGTAGAACATTTAATATTATAAGCTTGGCTGTGCGCTAAAAAAATTGTTTTGGTATAAACCTAATCGTTTAATAAATCTTGCCTAAAACGGCTTTGCGTGAATAGTAACCTGATTGGAGTATAGCATCAACGTTCTAAGCTGCTTTGGAAATTATTTGAGGTCAAATATATTGCAGTAGAAGATTATATGAAGTTTTACTGGCTGCGATCAAGCCAGTATCACATTTGCTAATACGAGAAATGTTTACAAATTTAGGCATCCGTGGCTGATAAATCCTCTGATTATTGAAGATTGGGCTTCGATAATCTTGGCAGCATAGTGGCAGGTCACTAGCTAGCTCGCCTTGCGAGGGGAGGGGGCTAAAAAACTTTCACGGGGCATTGCAGGGTTGACTTGCAAGCAAAGTTGAAAATTTTCTAGGGAAGCTAAATTTTTTTTCAGGAGGAAGCTGAGACCCCTAGCCCCCCCACTTAGCTACTGGCCCGCATAGAGGTAGCAATTTTACTTGCTTTACAAGTTGATCAAGCGATATGAACTCCGGTTATAGGATTTTCGTCTCATAGCTTAATCCTGCTTACTTATTGGATGCTTGATTTTTGGGTTTCAGCTTTCGAAATCGATCCTGTTTTAACAGCGAAGTTGGTGCTGAATAAATACGCGTTTGCATTTGAGTTTTGTTTTCAAAATAGTCGGAGCAGACATTTTGTATTTAGTTGATGTCTATTCAGAGCTCGTATTCTCAAATGTGTGTTGCACCTATTACCAGTTGATGATAGGCCTTGTAACTGTCGAAGCACGGAATAGTTTGAGTTTTGCTTTAAAAATAGTCGGAGCGGACATTTTGTATTTAGTTGATGTCTATTAATCAGAGCTCGTATTCTCAAATGTGTGTAGCACCTATTACCAGTTGATGATAGGCCTTGTAACTGTCGAAGCACGAAATAGTGAGATTTGAAATTCAGCACATTTTTTGATTTCGATTTTCTCTGCTACTGTACAAATTTCGAGATCTGTCATTGCACCAGTTCGTTAGTTTGAAAACCTATTACTAACTTGTGATAGGTGCTGCATGCATTTGAGAATATGGGCCCAGGTAAGTGCAACCCAACTTCGATATACAGTGGTATGTTCACCTCAGTTAGAGTGAAATATCTGGTTTTAGTATAATCTATTGAAAACATTTTTAAATGTTTATGCATGAAATTGGATCTGTGTCGTCGCATAGTTTGTGTTGAATAAATACGCGTTTGCTAGCTACCTGTGTTTAGGCTTTGAACGAAGATATTTTCAAATGTTCATATCTGAAACCGAATCCGTTTTGTCGCAAAGTTTGGGTGGACTCCATTGCTAGCTTACCTGTATTTTGGCTTTGAAGAATTAACGGCGAATATGTGGTGACCCTACGACAGGCTACGATTTTAAATTAGTACCAGTGTCAAGGTTATATATATTTGAGTTTAAATTTACTAAATATAATATAGTAAAATCTGACTATTCTTGTCATTCGAGATTTTCTCGTCATATCGAAGTTTCACGGTTCACAGTTTGATACACAAATTACTCAGCGATGCAAAATTAATATCTTCTGATAGCTCTCTGTTCCCACAGTATACAGATTTGTTTTGAATTAGTTTTCTGCAGCATATAAACGTGGCCCATGTATAGAACAGGGCCGGTCCGTTTTCCGGATAGGCTGTAATTGTTAAACCTAAGGCTAAGCCTAAAACATAAGCGTAAGAATGAGCTTACACTTTAAGCTAAGCCTAAAACCAAAGCGTAAGAATGAGATTACACCTTAAGCCGAAAACCCAAGCGTAAGAATAAGCTTACACCTTAGCCTAAGTCTAATGCTTAAGCGTAAGAATGAGCTTACACCTTAGCCTAAACCTAATGCCTAAGCGTAACAATGAGCTTACACCTAAACTGGAGCCTAGGCCTAACAAAAAAAATTAGCCTAAAGGTTAAGCTTACTCTACTGCAGTCCCGCAGAAAAACGTTCCTCCTGTGATCTCTACATGGGTCGTCGGTCAAGTAGACAGACTTGTTTTTGTGAAATTATTCAGTAAAAAAAGTACTAAAAGCATAAGAGAAAGCTGCAAACAAATCGTTTTGCAATAAAAGAGGATTATATGCAAAATGATTTGGAATTTGATTTTACTTTTAATTTCATATTAATCTTTTTGTTTCAATTTTGAAATATGCATTTGACAAGATAATTTGTCTCAAAGAAATTTAATAAATTGTTGAAATTAATCAAGAAAACTATTGCCGTTGGTCAACGATTTCAAAGTTTGCGACTTATAATTTTCGCAGAATAACACTTTTGCTTTATCGCTGTAATAAAATAATATTGTTTTCAAATTAATTATAATATTTTTCGTCTTGAAACGCTTAAGTCTTAATTGCAGCAGAGTTCGTTATAATAAACATTTCAAAGTTTTTCGTTTAACTTTCAATTCATTTTCACTTTGAATTTCATAATCTTCGAAATTTTTCACCGAGCTGCTGAGCGGTGTTTGTAGCTTTAACTCAGGCTCAAGTTACATTCAACCACACTGCAAAAAATGGTGAGTCAAATTGACTCCCTCCGAAATAGACTTTACGGGACTACACAAACTGAGTCAAAATTCGCCTCCATCCGAGTCAAACGTGCGATTTAGCGAGTCAAACTTGATTTGCAGCTGGGTTTGAAATTTTGTTGTTTCAAGTAAATTTCGTTTGAAAAATTTATTGAACGTTTGAAAAATTTATTGAAGCTATATAGCAAAACTTCATTAAAACGCAAATCACCAGAAGATTTGATCGGCAACTGCTTTCAGGAAGCTACTTACATCCTTATATGACCACACAGTTGTTAATTGAAGACAATACTTTCTTGAGGGGCTACTGAAATTTTTCTTCAAATTTTAATTAAATTCATCGTTGTTTTAAAACCGTTTCTACAACTGTGCTAATACTTTAAAGCTGGTCATTCAAAAATCAAGTTAAAAATTTTCAAAAATTTTCGCCCTTCGTGCAAGCAGAGAGTTGGCAAACTAAATAAATGCGCTTATATTTTGTTGAGAATCAGACTGTTTCATGTTTTAACCATTCGGATTCTTACTTTCAAACATGAGGTTACGCACACCTCTGCTGCACCAAAACTCGCCGATGCCCCTCCAGGTGGGTTGAATTGGTGTTCTGAAGTTGTTTTATCTTAAAGATCCTAACATTTCATGATGCTCTTGTTGTGTTTTGACCAAAACTGACAGTTGTAAGTTGCAGCTGCAAGTACGTCCTGTCAAGAAATTGCACGTGCAAATTGCAACTGCAAGTTTTCGCTGCAGAATCTTGCACGATTACCCAAAACTGACAGCTGTAAGTTGCAGCTGCAAGTACGTTCTGTCAAGAAATTGCACGTGCAAATTGCAACTGCAAGTTTTCGCTGCAGAATCTTGCACGATTACCCAAAACTGACAGCTGTAAGTTGCAGCTGCAAGTACGTTCTGTTAAGAAATTGCACGTGCAAATTGCAACTGCAAGTTTTCGCTGCAAAAATTTGCACGATTACATGGGGCTTTAGGCTCGTTTCAAAGAATCAAGGCACAATCAAAAAATGGTTAACAACAGTTGATAATGTTATAAGTGTCATTTGTCACAAAGCTTTACCGCATGTTTATTTAAGGATTACAGATACTCAGGACATCCGTATCTCAAGCTGCAAGACGTCCACCACGTCAAGAAGTTGGCGGACTGGCATGGATCACCATGGTGGGGGTTGAAAATTTACCTCATGAGATCAATGTTATCAACTTAGGATTAAATTTCAACTTTATTTATAGAGAATTCAACACAGAGTGAGTTCGTTAAATCAGCACAGAACACAATCTATATACATTTTGTTTATTAACTCAATGTGAGTAATTCAGTATGAGCCAGGTTGGATCGAACTCAGAAGGATGAGTTGATTGAACTCGATCTGAGTTGAAATCAACTCATTGAAATTTACTGCAATCGTTGATCACTCTTAGTCTTCAGATTTAAGCTATTTTTTGATCGTTTAAGTCATTGTTGCTATCGGATTTTGACAAAGTATCGAATGTTTGACTTTTATTTTAGAAAGTATGTTTTTAAATTATAAGACTATACTCAAAATATAAAAAGTAAACATTTCAGAACTTTATAGAAAAAATATATTATCAGCGCAAAAGCTGTAATACATTTCAGCTGGTATAATGGCTGGGTTTCTCAAACCTTACTGAAGTACAAATTTACATGGTTAAGTGTTTGCCTAAACAATTACTTAACCTATTTTATTTCTAAAAGCGGTCTTGAGTAAATACTTTTATAATTAAATTGTTTCATATGGTGTGAACTAACAGCTTTAACAAACTATCCTCGGTCAACATTACAAAAAATGGTGAGTCAAATTGACTCTCTCCAAAATAGGCTGTATGAGACTACACCAACTGAGTCAATATTCAACTCCGTCAGAGTCAAACGTGCGACTTAGTGAGTCGAATTTCACTCTGGCGGATTCAAATTTGACTCAGTTTGTGTAGTCTTGTAGAGCGTATTTCGGAAAGAATCAATTTGACTCACCATTTTTTACAGTGTAATTAAAGGTTGCACTCGCAAAAACCCTTATTGATTTACGGTCAAATAATATTTTCTTTGTTGTGGTACCTGGTCACAAAATTGGATATTTTTTTGCTTTTGTTCGAAAAGTTAAGTCGTTAAACGTCGCCAATGTTTTAAATTGTTATTCTTGTGATAAATGTCACATCGATAAAAACTTTGATAAAATTTGCAAAACATCTTTGTCTTTTTTTTAATTAATTTCAAATGTTTACTAAATTTCGACTTAATCCTTTTGAGTAATTTATTACTCAATCTTTTTGAAAACCGTTTCACTATTAATTTGAAACTTAAGTAAAAACTGTTTTGTTCGAATTTCGGCGTTAGTATTGTGACATTTAGAACGTATAATTACACTGACATTCTTCTTCAATCCGCAATAAGGCGCATAAAACCAAGACTGGATGATCACTCTTAGACAACAAATCCAATGTCATAAAACAGGGCTGAAACAGTAGTATAAGCATATTCTAAAGCATTAAGGTTGCGCTGTGCTTTACTGAGTCGGACGCCGGCACGCAGATTCGCGTTGCACGGGGCGAGTATAGCGCAAGCTTTAGAATATGCGTAACGATAACGCTATACGTAAACCGAAACATAAACAAAAAAATTAGTCTAAAGCTTAAGCTTACTATATTGCAGTCTGTCGGAAAACTGGTCGACACTTGATCTATACTTATATAAGGCCGACAAGAATATGCTATATGCGACTGCTATATAAGTTGTGCAATGTACAAAATGTATGGATCGGTCGACGTCATATTTTTGCTGCAAGGAAACTTCCAGTGAAAATTTTTTAAAATTCAATATTTAGTTGCCATCTGAACATTTTGACGGGGGTCGGTCAAAAACACAACACACGTCAGGGTTTACTGTTTCGTGTTCAAAATGTGCATAGTTCGAGTCCGTAGCCCCCTCACCTTGCTAGGAAGGTTAAAAAATTTATTATTATTATTATTATATTATTTATTATTATTATTGTTATTATTATTATTATTATTTGCAGATATAAAATCAACTAACTGTTGGCTGAAATATTACATAAATTATTTATATATTTTTATATTTTTTAAAATCGATTCGGTTCAAAAGTAAACACCATGAACTTCAAATTCAGCCATGCCTGCTTGTTTGTGGTATCATTTGGTTACGTTTTGACCGCTGTCGAACCCAGAGTACTCGATAAACTTACAGGAGTCTTACTCGAGGACGCAAGAAGCTCTCCTGTTCAGCCGTCTCATGCTCACAAACGTGCTATAGGTCCATTTGATTCAGCGATTATGTATACGATTAAAGATGCATTGAAACGCGTTGAAGGTAAGTGTAACTGTCTTTGTACAGTATTCTCTGCTGTGAGCCCAGCCCGTTAGCCAGAGCTGGGTCAGTAGCGGCTCAGATCCGTCCTAGAAAACTTTTTGTCCCCAAAGATAAAGTTTGGCCCCCATAAAAAATTTTTGACCCTCATAAAACAATTGTGGCTCCCATAGAAGAATTTCTACCTCTATAGAAATATTTCGGCACTCATAGAAATATTTCGGGCACCTTAGAAAATTATTGACAATCCCATAGAAAAGTTTCAGCCTTGCTTGTATATAAACCAGTTAACACGTCCTTAGAAATATTTGACCCACATAACAAGTTGAGCTGGCGACGGCTCTGGCTATAGAGGGCTATTCTTAGTTTAAAAATAGGTTTTGTAACTTTCGAACCAGATTAATAATCAAAATGATCACAGAAATTATACTATACAACTGCAAAAGCCAATGCGTAAAATTTGTGAAAAGTTTAAGCTTACTCTATTGCAGTCCAGTAGAAAAACGTGCCGACATTGTTCTTTATATGGACCCACGTTTGAAACGTTGTACCTTCTTTAGTAATCTTTGTAGTCGAGCGCTAATGAGAAACGAACAGATTGAATATGAAATAGAAAATATTGATGCGAGAAAGGATTATAAGTCATGTCGGTGCAATCCAGCCAATGGTAAATTTGATTTTAATTTTTAGATTATGGCCGTCGCTATCATCAAACGTACCGCGGTATCACCAAATCAATGAGGTCGAGCTGGCCCTTATCGTCTTAAATTTGAAACCAAAACAGTATTTTGTTTTGAAAATATTTTGCAATATCTTATATGCCTGTCTGTATATGATTTTGTCAATAGTAAATTTCAGTACGTTTTCAAATTCCTGAAATTTTGCGTCAAATATTAATTTGTAAAAAAAATTCCAATTTTCTAAGGTCAAACGCATTCAAAAAAGTTATGTTGAAATTTAAAGACTTACATTCATAACTACACTGCAAAAATGGTGAGTCAAATTGACTCGCTCCGAAATATGCTTTTCGAGACTACACAAATTGAGTCAAATTCGACTCCGGCAAAGTCAAACGTGCGACTCAGTGAACCGAATTGGAGTCTGCGTAGTCGAATTATGACTCAATTTGTGTGGCCCTGAAAAGCCTATTTCGGAGAGAGTCAATTTGACTCACCACTTTTTGCAGTGTATTCATTGCTTAATGTTACTCAGAGGTGTACTGTAGTGACTCGAACAAGAGCGGGGTCGCCATTTTGATTGCCAATCAATAAGAGTCAGTATCCCGAATAAGCGTCAGTATGCGGATAGAGTCCCTAAACTTTAATTAGAGTCCATAAATGTCAATTATTCCTCAATAATTATTTCGCATAAATGACACCAAAGACCAAATAAAGTTGAGTTCGAAATCTTAAAGCATATTTAAGTTTTGAAAATACATTCCTAAGTATAACCTTGCATTATCGCTCAAGCATTTGACACAAGACAAGTAAACGTTTATTGATGGCTGTTAGGTCCAGTAACGAAAGGCGGCGGATGGCGGTTTAAAAATAAATAACAGTCCGTAACCGAATAACAGGGGGTCCCGTCTGGAGAGGCCTAAAAATATCAGTCCCCACTCTTATTCGGGTCCCTATATTACAGTAGCACAATCATGCCATTAAGTCTAAGCCTACGCTTAAACCTTAGTGTATAAAGAATAAGCCTAAAACTAAAAAGCCGAAAACTTAACTCAAATTTAGTTTTAACGTCTAAGCCTATTTCATTGCAGTCCCGTTTCAAAATCGGGGTCTCTAATATGGGTCCAGATTATATTAACATAAGAAAACCTCAGACGTTCATGGTTCCACAATTGGACGCAACAAACTTTCTAATTCCATCAAGAGATAAATCGTCTGAGGTTAAAAACAGATTGACTGGGTTTCCAAAACCCTACTTAAGTACAACTTGGTACTTAAGTACGTGCTAAGTAATTGCTTAACCATTTTCTCGTTTTTAAAAGCGTACTTAAGTCAAGTAAATACTTAAGTCGCTGATTAAGTTTGATGTATTACAAAGTAACCGTTGAGGCATACTAACCTTGGTTTAATTGAAATTGTAGACTCATGGAGTCTGTTTAACATAAAGCGAAACTATTACTTCCTTGTTATGGCAATAGCTCACATAGACCCTTGTCCAAGCTCATAGCCAGCTCACCTTGCTAGGGGGCTAAGTATTGTTGAGGAGGGGCATTCCAGGGTTTTTAATGGCTTGCAAGCAAGGTTGAAAATTTTCTGAGGCAGGACAAAATTTTTCCCGGGGGGGGCTGATCCTCCCAGGCCATGATTCGCTGCGGGCCAGTGCAGTAAACTCCTTATCATTAATCTTTCATTCGAGAATTAGAGTGAATAGTGAACCAAAGTTATTAATGAAAGAATTTGAGCGAGACAATATTTGCTAAATATACCAATAATTAAGAAATTTTTTTGTTAATTTGCGTGATATATAATTATCTCAAAAGGTAATTTTTGATTTTAAGACATTTTTAATATTGCCGGATAGCTTATAATTAAGCTTAATCAGTTAATTACACGTTTGCAAGCTTTCGTTCCAACCACGGGCACTCGTAACGATCAGAGGCGGAACGTTATTCCGTGGGACAGCAATACGGCAAGCTTAAGCCTTAAACTAATTTTTAGCTTAGGCTTAGGTTTCGAAATTGGCTCAGGCTTAGGTATAAACTCAATCTTACGATTAGGCTTAGGAATATGCTACTATTCTGCCCCTGTTCTACACATTGGCCCAGCCACAATATTGGAAATTGTTAGCAGAAATGGCAAGAACATCTTGTGGAATTTGGAATGAAGAATTATGCTAATATTGAATTGCTTTAATGCTGTCGTTAATGGTTTTGGCCCAGGACTAGATGGCCCGAATCGGGGTGGCACTGTTTTCTCGCCTAACTTTTCAATTGGAAGAAAACTACGCGAGTAGGTGTTCACTGTAATGGTTGAATTTGTAAGAATTCGTGAGCGAAACGACTGGAAATTTTACCATAAAAATTGAACACTGATATATTCGGAGGTGACAAATGCGAATACTTAACGTCAGCTTTTAAGGTTTTGAAACTATAACTTGACTGGCCCATGTTACTTTAAGGGGCGTCCAGGTTTCTGGTGGGTCGATAAAAGAGTAGGTTTTGACTCTTTTTTGCTTAATCTTACGGCTTAGGCTTAGGAACCCATTTTTGCAACGCTTAGGCTTAGGCTTACGCTTAGGAATACGCTTAATCCACTGTATACGCCACTGAAAGTAACATTGGCCACTTGAATCATAGTTTTTCGACGAAAGTTCAACTTCTAAGGCGTTTGTGAAAACGCTCGAAACGTTCCTATTCATCCATTGTCAGTTGTGGAATGACAGCTGGCGGTGTAACGACCATTCGGCCATTATCTGAAACTCACGATGTTTTGTGTGCCAAATAGGGCCAAAAGTGAGACTACAATACGAGTTAAAAACAATCATGCGCTTTTGGCGAAATTGCAAAACTGCAAAATGTGTGAAATATTTTGCTGAAACACGCGTTAAAACTGTATATCGACGGGCAAAATGTATTCTGTAACGCCACAAAAATGCTTAAACAATGCTAGCAGAGATAAGACAAATATTTCTAACTTAGAATATTCTATTAATACTGTGGAAAAGCGAAAAATTTTAATTATTTTCTCTGCAAGTTTTAATTTTGATTCTGTCACAACCTGTTTAAAGGTGACGATATGCTTTTTATGACGTCTGGCGCCGTCCGTCACCGTACGTCACCGTCCGGCGCTGTCCGTGACGCAGGGCGCCGCACGACCAGCATAGCGCCACCCTAACTGGTGATAGGCGCTACAGGTCACTAAAAACCAGGGTTTTTGGCCGGAAAAATGGTTCTTTTTCCATTTTTTCCATTTTATTTGGGGGGGGGGGGGGGGGGGTGGAAAATGGAAAAAAAGGAAAAATATTAAGCGATTCTTAAATATAATTTCAACTAAATATGATATAAAATAACGTTTTTAGATGACCTGTAAGTAATTTTCAAGCAACGCATTAACAGTGACCGTGTGTATATATCCACCAGGACACATTATAGGTTTGAAAAGCGCAAAAATTGCACCATATGAATATATAAATGGATTTGAGAATTGAAAACTTTGCCACGAAATTCAATGTAAAACTACATATGCAACTTGTTTGGGGAACTTACCAGGTTTCGTCGGTAGTGGGGCCAAAGTTAGGGTGCTCAAAATTGAAAGCGTGCATTTACCGTATAATTTAACACAAGGATACGTCTAGCTTCAACCTCGCCTTGCTGGTGAGGTTGCAGCAATTGAGGGGCTTCTATGTCAGAAAAAACCCAAAAAGTATTTTGGTATTTACTATATTACATAAAACAAGCGTGACTTGTTTAGCTCGCTCCACTCATGAGTTTCTGATGTTCTGATGACCTCCTCCGTTATTCCATGCCAAAACTTAATGTTTAATAAAAAATTCTAATTTTAAGGTCCAAAATGCCTCCACTGGACTCAAAATGTCTTTGTTGAATAGAATTATACAAATTATATATCATTTAACACAGGTTGCGGAGCTAAGACGAATACTGTTGCATGTTTCCCAATCAAACTTCTGCCTAACCAGTCAGTGATATATAAGTTGTCCAACTTATTGAAAAAATTTTGGGTTCCAGGTGGCTCAACTTGTGGCCCTAAAAATCGAATTTTTCAAAAATTCAGATTTGGGCATGGAATGATCAGAGGATGTCATCAGAAGCTTAAATATGCAAAAGCTTTCAAAATGCAAGCATTTTTGGGCAAACGACGGCTAAGGGGTGGGCTAACCGATCACTCAGACAAAGAATGAATTTTTTTCTATTTTTTCGGAAAAAATGGAAAAAAAATTGATTTTTTTTCGGTCATATTTCTTCCGGAAAAAACAACCCTGATAAAACTACGACACCGATTGGGAACCTGTGGTCATCGGTTCGTGGTTCGATATGTAGTGACTTTATTCTTAGCCATTTTAAATTCTTAACTTTTAAATTTTAAAAATGCCTATTTTGAATCATGTAGAAGTTTCACAAACGACGATCCGATCCTGGTTCGACAACAAGGATGTTATTGTTGTTGTTGGCAATTGGATGGTTCCTTCTACTCGAAGATGCAGTGTTACAAACTCGGCGTGTTAACACCTGCAATCTATGGTAGACCAACAAGTAATTATATGTTATGTTTCAAGGCACATGTAAAGATCAGGGGCGGAACGTTTTTCTGTGATACTGCAATAGAGAAACAGTAAGCATTATACTAATATTTTGCTTCGCTTAGGCTTAGGCTTAGGAATATGTTCATTTTTGCGCTTAGGCTTAGGCTTAGGTTTAGGCTTAGGAATATCCTTATAACACAGTTTCGCCACTGTTCTTTACATTGATATGTTTCTTAACGTTGTTTTGCGTCCAGCTGGTAAGTTTGGCACCAGATTAAACATCGAGTTATTTTTTAAAACAGTCAACAAAACAACTACTGGGAACATCATATCTATATTATTAAAACTGAAACGTCACACATACGTATTTTGAACACCGTTCCAGCATAGAACATATATTCCTATAGACATGTATAATTAACCCTTTATCACATGAATATTTTCAATTTCATATGAGATGTATTTTCAAGGTCAGATTCGATCTCCAGTCTCACGGGTGGGAGGCGTTTACGATGACCACTGAGCTATAGGAGATTGACGCTCGAGCCCGAGGGGACTCTCACGTATTGTGGAGATTTTGCACTGCGCATATATAATATTATCAATGTTAAACACTTCTCACAGTGTGTGTACTGCTCGTACATTGTTGTATATATTTAGTTTCTCATAGTATACTCTATGAGTGAGGGTTAATATTAACGCAACTCTATACGTATACAAAAGGAAAACTTTAAGGTGCCGCTAACTTCAGCTGTTTATAATTTGCACAGTAGGCTCGGTTTTCGTGTAATTAGTGTTCTCGACAGCTTTCATTGGCTTAGTCTTGCTTTTGTAACAAATATGTAAATCATATGCCAAACCCACCGTATTACAAATGTTGCACATGCGTGCAAATACGTTTACTAGGAGCTTGACGCTCGAGCCCGAGGGGGGTCTCACGTCTTGTGGTGATTTACTACTATGTATACGTTTTGCAATTGTTAAACACGGTGCGATATATGCTATTTAAAGTATATACACTGCGCTGAGTTGCCTACAGGCAACTCAATGTGAGAAGGGGTTAAGCGGCCCATGTAGAAAACAGGGCAGTAACATTAGTATAAGCATATTCCTAAGCCTAAGCCTAAGCGTATGGATGATCCTATTCCTAAGCCTAAGCGTATGGCTGAGTCTATTCCTAAGCCTAAGTCTAAGCCTAAGCAAAAAATGGTCTAAAGCTTAAACTGATTCTATTATAGCCCCTTCAGAAAATGATCCGGCCATGTTCTATACATGGGCATGTTAAGCAGTACCATATAGAGCCCTTCGCGAAAATTTTGCTGCAGATACGGTGGGGCTCGGACCCACGACGTACGGATTACCAATCCACTGCAGTAATCACTGAGCTACGCAGCCATGCAAATTTTTCGCTACAATGGCTTTTATATACTGTAAGTTTGGTACTACAAGATAGGTAAGGCAAAAATCAATTATTAGGTTTACTTAGGCATCGGTACGAAGACAACCCAAATCTACAGACATTGACAGGCCAGCATCGTAAAAATTTGGCCTTCAGAAATGTTTTAGCTTTGCTTGTAAGTCATGTAAAATTCTCGCATGCCTTTCCGGAAATTTTCGCGACAGTCGCTTGTCAATGTAGCGTAACGAGTTGTATGTCACCCTTTACCGTGTTAGGGCGGTGCTATACTTGACGTCCGGCGCCGTCCGTCGCCCGTCCGGGCGCCGTTCGTAACCGTGCGTCACCCGTACGGCGCTGTCCGTCACCGTCCGTCACCATACGTTATCGTACGTGAGTTATTTGCGTACGATACCGCACGGTGACGGACGACGCCGCACGTCAACAAAAGTATAGCGCAACCCTTAGTTGTTTCGGTTCAGAATTCTTAGCTAATCTGTTTAATTCTAATTCTATCGTAACCAATGTATGTATGTCTCAGCTTAAGGATCGCAAGCCAATAAGACCATAAAGGCCGTTTTGCTACAGCAGACTCAATTACCTAATTGGTGAGCTTACTAGTAGAAGCATCAAAATTAGCAAAGTTTTATACATCGTGGACAGTTTGGGCACACAAAAATCCAAATGAAAAAAACTGGGCCAATGTATAAAACACAGCTTTAACAGTTAAGCATATTCATAAACATAAGCCTAACCGTAAGAATGAGCTTAACGCTAAGCCTCAAAAATATTCTAAAGCTTAAGCTTTACTCTATTGCAGTCTCACACACAAAAAACGCTTCTTAATCGGACTTAAGTCGTGTCACTGCAATTTTAGTATAAGTTGCAGTTTGCAATTTCAGAAAATCACGAAAACCCAATTTCAAGACGATATTCTGCAGCAGAACGAACCCGGACGTTCTTCGATTCGCATCGGTCGAAGTCGAGCAAATATTCTGAAAATTGGCAAAAATTATATCCGAGTAGTATTTATAACTTTTTTCAATTTTCACCAATTTTGCGTCATTGAAATGATTGCAAATGTAAAGTTACCCGGCATTAGGCTTAGGATTATGCTTCAGCTTTTCACAGCTTAGACTTTTGGTAGCCGTAGGACGACAAGTTGTCAAGTTGTCGGTCGGCAAATGTGTATTTTTCGGATATGCTCATCAACCGAAACCAACCAAGTCAATATGGAATTGCAAAAATAAAATCAGTTTGCACGGTAAATGCGTGTAAAATAAAAGCATCGCCATATGCATGTGTACATATACCGGAATAAAAAGTTGCTGCATCAACGTCACTGTGCAGTTATAAACTTTTCGCCTAAAATCCTCTAGGAACCGCTAAGACCGGTTTAGGTTCAATATGGCACTTCTATAGCGGTCAAAGCGGTTTTGGTCCGTTAACCCAGTTTAAGCTTTAGACTAACTTTTTGTTTACTGTAGTGACCCAAATAAGAGGGAGGACTGATATTTATTTGGACTCTCCAGAGGGTACCCCCCGTTGTTATTCGGTTACGGACTGTTATTTATTTTAACCCACGCTCCACCGCCCTTCGTTACTGATATATCCGGTACTGCAATTATCCGTTGAATTAAATGTTTATTTGTCTTGTGGCAACAGCTTGAGCGATAACACAAGGTAACAAAGGTTAAGTACGCTTTTAGTTTTGAACTCAAATTATTTGGTACTGAAATCATTTATGCGCTACAATTAGGATTAATTGACATTTATAGACTCTAATTAGGGTTTAGGGACTCTATCCACTTACGGACTCTTATTACGGATACGGACTCCTATTGATTCGGACCCAAAATGTGGACCCTCCTATTTTATTACCCCCCTCTTATTCGGGTCAATACAGTAGGCTCTTGTTATTCTTACGCTTAGGCTTAGGCTTACACTTAGGAATATGCTCGTTCTTACCCTTATGTTTAGACTTAGGCTTAGGCTTGGAATATGCTCATTCTTACGCTTAGGTTTAGTCTTAGGCTTAGGCTTAGGAATATGCTCATTGTTTTATGCTTTGGCTTAGGCTTAGGTTTAGGCTTTAGAATATGCTTATAATACTGTTCCGCCCCTGTTCTTAACATTGGCCCGAACTTCAAACGCACACGTGTTCGCTATGGTTTTACAACTTTTAACAACTGTGAAATAGAATTCGTTGGATCAAGAGTGCATGATACCCTTAACAAGAGTATGCAACTGGATATATTCTGTGTAGAAAAGAATGTAAACCGCGCGGGTTGAATTTCTGACCTACTCCCCCTCTTTGGGTGGGGGGGTCAAAATGTTCATAGATGCTGAAATTCATGTCCTGTTGCATATACTGAAAAGCGGTCCGATTATAATTTTGGTGTCGGCTGACCGTTACACGTGTAACGGACGTAAAATGGACCCTCCCAAAGTGAAGGGGAGTAGGACCAAAACGCAACGAGGCTTAGGAATACGCTTAATCTACTGTTACGCCCCTTAAAGCTACATTGGCCCTCTTGTTTAAGGGCATCATCGACACTTGGTTGGACCAACTTGCAGACGTGGTGCCATAAAGATCAATCAAGTAATCCTGACGCGTACCTTAAAACGTGTCCCATATACGAGTAAATGTTGCATTCACTAAGTCCAGCTTCAAATCCTCGTTGTAATACCTTGCAAGTCTATAAATAGGGGATTGCATACATTGTACAACCGATGTTACTCTGATATGGGTACAACCGGAGGTGAAAAATACCGCAGCCGGAGGTCAACAAAATTTGCCGGAGCCGGAGGTCAACAACATTTGCCGGAGCCGGAGGTGAAGCCCTAATGTACAGGCAAATTTATGACGTAAAAATGATGTTTAATTGGCTAATTTTAACAAATAGTTGGTAAACGCTTTGCTTTTACGCTTATGGTTTTTTACAAAATCTCGGTAATTTTTTGTTCAAAATTGTGACAAAAATTAAAATCAAACACAACAAACAAATAAATTAGGTAAAATTATGCAAAATTTGACTACCTAAAGCGACCTGAACCTCCGGCGGAAACTCTACCGGAACCAGAGCTTGATTGTCAGCAGGAGCCGGAGGCCAGACTTCCGGCGGTATCCGGATGCCAAATATAAAAAAATAACCGATCCGCTTCTCAAATTTGACCGATTCCTTTCTAAAGCCGTGTTCGACATCCAAATTTTAATATAATTTCTTTTCAATTCCTTTTAATATTTAATTTTAATTCGACTCTTAGCGATTCCGTAGATTCATTGTCAATAGACGCAAAGTACACATATCCATCTATTAGTTGTATGCTTTGAAGCTTGAATGCGCGTTTCAACACTGCCGTTCAACAGCTGTGATGTAGCGTTGAACTGAATTTAAACAGCAACAATAACAATAACAACAACAATAATAACAACAGCAACAACAACAACATCAACAACAGCAACAACAACAACAAGAACAACAACAACAGCAACCACAACAACAACAACAACTGCAAAAACGACAGCAACAACCAACAACAACAACAACTGCAAAAACGACAACATTAAAATTCTTGGCAGGTCTGTAGCCGGCAAAACAATAGGAAGGACCAAAAAGGACACAAAAATTTCGGCCAATGTATAGAATATTGCCGTAGCAGTAGTATAAGCGTATTCCTATGCCTAAGTGCAAGAATTGGCTTGTAGCTAAGCCTAATTACTAAGCCTAGCCTAAAAAATAATGTCTTAAGCTTAAGCTTACTATACGGCAATCCTGCAGAAGAATATTCCGCCCCTGATCTTTACATGAGCCAAAATTTCTAAACTGCTTTTGAAGTTAAACCAAGTTGTGAAGCCAATTGTTTGAAGAGGAAATTAAGTTCAATTAAAGTTTCACATGGAACTTTCTTCAGTTTAGCGACCCCAAAGTCTGAAAACCCTTGGACAAACATTCCAGTCTGGTTTGCCTGAAGGCCCCCACTACCAGTCCCGCCGATACTCAAACTATTTTTCGTTGCATACAACAGTTTCATATCTGTAATCTTTCCTAAATCCACCCATTTAAAGATCAGCGGCGGAACGTTTTTCTGTGGGACTGCAATAGACTATGCTTAAGCTTTACACTAACTTTTTTGCTTGGCTTAGGCTTAGGAATATGCTCATTCTTACGCTTAGGCTTAGGAATATGCTCATTCTTACGCTTAGGCTTAGGAATATGCTCATTCTTACGCTTAGGCTTAGGAATATGCTCATTCTTACGCTTAGGCTTAGGCTAAGGAATATGCTCTTTCGCCCGCTTAGGCCTTATGCTTAGGAATAAGCTTATAATACTATTCCGCCCCTGTTCTTTACATTGGCCCCTAAATCTTTAATTTCAGCTGCTATCATCTTAGCCAATATTACACCATCACTAAACGTGTACCCAGCTACGCGTATACTCTAAGCACAAAGGTCACACCGGTCAGTTTAAGGGCGGAGTCTACGCGACTTAACCAGCCACTCTTGCGCTAAGTGTGTCCTCTTTTACCCGTAGTATAAAAGGTCAAACACACACACAAAATGTTGCGATACAACATTATTAATGTTTGCATGCAAACGTAATAATTGCTAAAATTGCAATTCTGTGCAGTATTGCATGCAGTTGCAATTTTATTCGCTTTAACGCGTTGCACAGGTCAATGTATACGGATTTTGATACTGAATATGGTGAAATATTAAATGAAAGGTGTACTTTGAACAAGCAGATGTTACAAAATTATTACGATTTAGGAATTGAACTGGAACAAACGGTGTGTGGATGACTTACGTCAGGTCGTGACCTTAAGATTGCTCCCTCGGTTATCTTAAGCATGATTAAGTGGTGTCCGTTCGATATATTTAGATTTTACATCCGAGTCGCGTCTGTTTTAGCCAATAACAGGATCAGCATTTATCGATGTAGTAATTCGAGATTGACCCAACCCCCCGTTTGCGAGGTTCATGTAGGGTATTGAATTATTGGCCAATGTATAGAACAGGGCCGGAGCAGTAGTATAAGCATATTCCTAAGCGTAAGAGAGCCTATTCCTAAGCCTAAACCTGAGCCTAAGCTTAACCAAAAAATAGTCTAAAGCTTAAGCTTAGTCTATTACAGCCCCGCCGGAAAGCGCTCTGACCCTGTTCTATATATGGGCCAAATTATGGATCATCCATGTTATAATGCACGTACCAGTGTAACAAAATGTCCCTCCCTTTTGTACGCCTACGTTGCTTTGATGCTGTAGAGACAATGTTCTACATGTCAAAAGCAGTATAGTGATATCCAGGCCCCGTTCCGACAGAGTCAAGACAATGTGTATTAGTTAAATACAAACTATCTGTTGTCCAAAGTCTGCAACTAAAATATTGACGTGTACATTATTCCTCCTGGGGTGGTTAGAAATTTTTCTACATCCGCACGTGCGTTTTAACGTGATTCACCCGGCAGAAGACAACCATAAAAAGAGGGTCAATGTATATGACAGTGCACGTAACAGTCGTATAAGCATACTCCTATAAGCCTGTGTAAATAATGAGATTACACCTAAACCTAAGTATATCAATAGTATAAAGCTTAAAAGCTACTCTATTGCAGTCCCGCAAAAAAGCGTTGAGCCCCTGATCTTTACATGGACCAAAAACTATAACATCATTATTGACAACGACAAGGTCGATTCCCGGTCCAAGATACAAATTGTAGGTTTTCCTCGTTTGTTCACGATACAAGTTATATCTTCGTCTTGGCTGGTTTTCAATTGCTCAAGCGGTCAAAACGTTCATCAAAAGTAATATAAAACCTATTGCTAACTGATGATAAATGCTATATATTCACATTTGAGGATATGGACCCTTTTGTCCACCCGAAAATATTGAATCCACATTCAGATTACCAACAGCCATCGCTCATGTCTCGTTGCGTCATCTGCTCACGAAAATTTTAAGGTCACCTCCCTGATTTTACACAAATGACCTCATCGGAGACCTGTTTTAGATCGATGCTAAACACAACTGGCGTGGAAGCGAGCAAAACGCTTAAACCATTGCTATTTTAAGATATTATGCAAATACCAACGCAGAGTGCAAACGCAATTACATCATTTTGGTGGCACGCGTCATGTGCAATATGCAACGTGCAGTTGCAATTATATGCAATTTCTCATATTTCATGTAATCATTACAAAATTGTCATGGTATATAAGATGAGGGCAGGGCAAACATTTAGTTTGGTTTGAAATGATTAAAGCATCCGGTAAAGATTGTATTTTCAGACGGTGCATCTGTTAGCATCGGTGAGTTTGGGCTGAAATAAGGCCAAGGGTAACTTCACAATTGGATGGGGCAAAACGTGGTACGGACGCACCAGGAACGACCGGAACCACTGCTTAAAGATTGTAAGCATGTGAGACATGGTTGTCCGTTGTGCATATGCAATACAGTATAGTGCACTGTATGTATGGTAGCTCGCAGCATTCAGTCGACACATATAGTCGACGAAAAATGCAGTTGGAGAGGCGGGCTGCGTAGCGCAGTGGTAGAATATTCGCTTAGGATCCGTGCGCAAAGAGTTCGATCCCCGCTCCGGAAGTACGCTTTTCCAGCTTGCTTAGTTGAAATGTCTGAAGTCCCGGTTACTACCTAGGCTGACAAACGGTAAACCCGCCCAGTAATTGGTTTATTAATCTACGAATATAATGAAGTTAAAAGTTATATTAATGGCAGGGTTGAATTGAAACAAAATACCGTTTCAACTGCTCGTTTGAACACTGAAACGCAAAAGTTTGAAATAATTTAGGTATTTGTACAAAATTCGATTGAACTCAAAATTTTCTACTTTTCAAATATTCAATTGTAAATTTTGTCTTCAAATTAATATTTGGCCATAGTATTATTATTATTATTTATTATTATTATTACTATTATTATTATTAATAATATTATTATTATTGTTATTATTATTACTATCATTATTATTAATAATAATATTAGTATTATTATTATTACTATTATTATTATTATTGTTATTATTACAAGTAAAGTTTTCTTCTAACGAATGTTATTGTGGCAGTTTCTGGTAGTCACACGCGAAGTTGCCCCCATAGCAAACTGTTTTACGGGTTTACAAAATCACGTCAGTGATGGTAAGTAGATGTGTTCGTCATATCAAATCCATCCTACCGTAAAGAAATTTCTGTTTGACCCATAGCAAACCTTGTCTCTATCACCGCTTGAAATCACCGTTAGTGGGGGGACCTTGAATTGAACCTCATACGTGGGAAAAACTTGAGCCGATGTCTTAGGATGAAAACTTTAATCGATTCGAAAAAGCTTACGCGTTGAGAAAATATAGTTAAAGCCCTTAGAACAGACAAAAAACCTTTGACCGTTTGTGCTCAAACTTGCCTTGTTGACACCAATCATGACAATATTATCAGTTCAAATGCATCAACTTTCCTAACATACCGCATATGCGTTGTGGGTATTTTCTGGCAATTCCGTCAATGTTCTTTATAGCAAGAGTGCATGATGCATTTAATTCAACAAGAGTATGCAACTGGGTCCATTTTGTGTAGAAAAGAATGTATCCGGCGTGCGGTGCGTTTTTGGCCTGCCCATCACCTCTTTATACGAGAGTACAACCTGTACGAAGCATGACACTTTATGTATCCGGCAACCAAAATTGCTCCGCTCGTAGTTTAATTTAGGGTTATTGCATGTGACAACGATTCCCCTCCAAACAAAGTGTGGGTCGGCCAAAAACGCAACGCCTGGTGGTACATTTTGCACAGTGCGGAACGCAAAAAGTTGCACACTCTTGTAACGTGCACTCTTGTTTATAGCCACCACTTTGCAAGTACAAAGTAAAGTTGGCTGGCGGTGAATAGATGCGGTCGGTCGCACCCATTTCATATTCGCAAATAAATTTCAGCTTGGTCCAAATGCACGCCATGACCCTTTGAGTACTCGAAATCACTGATGACGACGCTAAAAACTTAATGTCTTAAAAAAGGCTTTTACTTGAGCCATATTTCTCTGCTACGCAGCCAAAAAAATTTTGCCAAATAGCATCCCTGACGGATTTCACTCAAACCGATACATCCAGCTACTGCGCACTCGCCCCACCCCCGCCAAATTCCCCCCACCTACACCCCCGCCTCCGCCCCCCCCCCCCCGCCAAATTCAAACCGATACATCCAGCTACTGCGCACTCGCCCCACCCCGCCAAATTTTCTTACTTTTGTTCTCCTTCCCCCCCGCCAAATTCAAACCGATACATCCAGCTACTGCGCACTCGCCCCACCCCCGCCAAATTCAAACCGATACATCCAGCTACTGCGCACTCGCCCCACCCCCGCCAAATTCAAACCGATACATCCAGGTACTGCGCACTCGCCCCACCCCCGCCAAATTCAAACCGATACATCCAGCTACTGCGCACTCGCCCCACCCCCGCCAAATTCAAACCGATACAACCAGGTACTGCGCACTCGCCCCACCCCCGCCAAATTTACCGCAGCAATGCTACTGGGATATTATCAGTTAATCTGATAAGCCTAAGCCCAAGCTTAAACGCTAACACCACTGGTAGCATGAATCTTTTCAGCCCCCTCGAGTCGCTTTGACATTTAACATAAAATTGTCAAGATATCGCAGTATTGCTCTATATATTACGCAGTAAGATAAATGGTGTTGCATGCACATGCGATTTTAGCAATTTATCGCACTTTTAACAACGCAGCGTTCGGTTGAAAGGGGGGTGCAATCAGTTGATTGATTTTGTCCCCTGAAATTTCTGGAAATGCAAGATTTAGCAGGGTTTACAATAAACTCTATGATCTTTCAAAGTCAACACTTTTTTCGCTTCCAAAGTTCGCTTGCGAACAACATTTACATGACGTTAATATACTCTTCCGACAGGGCACGAGCAGCCAGGCCCCTTTCGCTCATTTTGGGGGGGTGCTTCACAAAGCGGAACTCCCACCCTGACAAGATTATAAACAAAAAATTTGAAAAATATTTTAATAATAGCATTGGGCCCCCACCCTGGAATTAGTTTTAGAGAAGACCATCCAAGCCTGCTCCGGCACTCTTCCGATATGAAATCGTAACAAGCGTTGCTTAAGTGCAAAACTGCACGCCTTGTCAAGTGATTGCACAACAATTCATGATGCATATGTGTCTATTGTGATTGATTTATGTATATTTATTTATTGTATATGTATATATGTAGACAGATATGAACTGGTAAAGATTTTAGGTAACAGATGTTAACGAAGAACCCAACGATTGACCTTATAATAACCCGCGGTTGTGAGGGCAAATCCCGGGTCACATTCGTTTCCGATTAGATTCGCGACACAACCGCATTTGAATTTTAAAATTTCAAAGTTATTCTTCGTTGAGGTTAAATTTGAATTTGAAATAATTTTTCATTCAAGAAATTATCATGAGAAGTACACGGTTGAACGAAACAACGCGTGTGTAAGGGTTGCTCTATACTCGGCGCTTGACTCCGGATGCCGCCGGACGCCGGCTCGTGACGCGATAATTTTTTGTAAAAAATTGCCATACACATCAAAATGGATTTTGGATATGTTTTTGTTAGCAACGCACAGCGGCGTTTGGCGGCGTTCGGCGAAGTGAAGTATAGCGCAACCCTTACACTGCAAAAAATGGTGGGTCAAATTGACTGTCTCTCCGAAATAGGCTTTTCTTGACTACACAAACTGAGTCAAAATTCGACTCCGCCAAAGTCGTATTCGATTAACTGAATCGCTCAGTGAGTCAAATTTGGCTCTGGCGGAGTCGAATTTAACTCAGTTTGTGCAGGCAGGAAAAGCCGATTTCCGAGAGAGTCAATTTGACTCACCATTTTTTTACAGTGTATACTTTCGGCAAACTTGGCAATGTCTTATTTTATATGGAACACAAATCACAGTAGCTTTGAGATATTATAGTTTCGAACGAAGTATTGGTGCAAAATCATATTTTAAATGTGAAATGTATCCATAACGTATTTACCAGCTGTATCACGGCAATTCGTCGCCCGACAACTTGTAATCCGAAATTTCATCGACTCGACAATTCGTCGTCCATTGTTGTACTTTAGGCTCACGTTAGGCTTACGGTTGCGCTTACAACTTAGGCGTACGGATACAGCTTAGGTTAGAATTAGGCCTTAAGCATTGGTTTAGGTTTAGGCTTACACTTGTATATATATAAATATTAAAGACGTGTTATTATTTTCAATTGAACTTTAAGGGTTGTATTATACTTGTCTTGCGGCCCAGCAAGTAAAAAAATGGTGAAAATCATGCCGTTTTCCGCCGTACAGCATATCGTCCATAATACCGCACGGTACTGGACGATGTGGCACGGCAAGGACCTCTAAAAGACAGTGCCACCCTTAGGCATTATACTTTCTGTCCGGCACCGTCCCTCGCCGTCCATCACCGTGCGTCGTACGGCGACGGATGTCACCGGACATTAAAATTTTTTACGGACGTTGCTCTGGACGACATTATTAGCATCCTTAAAAAGCATAGCATCACTCTTACTGATTTCAAAGTTTCAACTGAAGTGTTGAGTTTAGACAATTTAGCTGTAATTATGCTGCGTTCGTATTAAAATACCAAGACTGACAAACTTTAAATATTAAGTTTTGATAATATTTATCATGCGTTTATAGCATTTTGCGAAACGTTTCTAATTTCGGCATCAATAAAGAACATTTTGCATGTGCTCTGCATCTACGGTCCATTTGATCCGCCCATATCACTCTTTTATTGCTTATCACCAAGTTTAGTCAACCTAAAATGACTGATACGTCTCGTCGGCTGCAATACGTAATTTACTGGGGCTTTGATGCATGCTTATTGAGGATTTAGTCATGATTTTAATATATCAAGGTACGACCGGTTATCCGGTTCCAGCAAAAAATCGACATCCGGCTGCGGTATTTTAGTTTGCCGGATTTTTTTTAAAAATTTCACAAAATGGAAACCATCATTTGTATTTTGTACCAACTACCGTAGAATTGAAATGTTGACATGTGCACTGTAAATTCCAATGAATTGTTAAATCAACTCAGATAGAGAGTTAGTTATTTCTGAGTTAATATCAGTTAACATTAACTCACTCTCAGTTGAACTGATCCTCAGTCTGCGTTCAGTTGATTCCGCGAAGTTAAATAATTAACTCAGAGTGGGTTTTACTGACCCAGAATTCTGTAGTTCTGTAAGTCCTAACTCCGATTGAGTGATTCAACTCATACCGAGTTAAAATCAAATTACTGGAATTTACAAGGTACCCATGTTCGATCACAATTTTTATTGGGTTGCAATAACACTGCAAATACTGATTTTAAAGAGAGTAACAGTATTTCAGCGGATTCCAATTCCTAACCCTAATGTCAAATATTGCAACTGAACGCAACGCTACAAAAACATAGAATAGTGGAATACGACCGTTGTTAAGGTGTTAAAATTTTAACGGCGTGAGATGTGAATGCCGTTTAATTTTAAATTTGAATCAACTATCCGGCCCTGCCTCCGGCCGGATATTAGATTATCCGGTTCCGGCATTTTTTGCTATCCCGTCGAACCTTGATGTATAATATTGAAATTTTTCGTATTTAATAAAATAATTGTACGTTTCAGTGAAAGTTTGATTGTATAACTTTTTGGTGAAATTTATCAAAGCTGTAATTGGCAAATATTTTAGAAATAAAAAGCTTAAAACCAAATATTTTCAAATAATTGGCAAAACTATTGAATAAAATTGTCAAAAATACAACTCAGCATAGTTTGTTATCTAATTTCGCAGTCATTTCCGGTTTTGGGGCTAAACCCGACATACTAGCTATACAGCTGCCAATATCAGCCCAAACTGCTAGAAAATTAACACGCATTCGCCCAAAATCCTACTAGCTATGTCACGATTTTAGCAAAATAACGGCATTTGAATAATTGAAAAAAATTTATTCAACAGATAACCTCAAAACGGTAAATTACTTCCAAGTATAGGGCACTGAGTTCCGTTGGAAGGAAACCTAAATACACAGCCTTTTGCATAGCTCACTAGGGGGGCACACACACAGGTATGCTTGAGCTGTTTCTAGGTATATTCTGGCGCCGGTTTGGAGCCAATTCAAGGCCACAGGTTCGTTCTATACTTAAACCATTCGTGAGATTGCACGCAACAAAACTCGGTCAAGCGACTGTAAATTTTTACTGCAGCAGCAAGTAGTAACCGCAGTTTGATAAATACGAGGCTGCGAATAGTTTTTGGTTAATAAATTATGTACCACACGGGGGCCCATGTATAGAACAGGGCCGGATCGTTTTCCGGAGCGGCTATAATGGAGTCAGTTTAAGCTTTAGACTAATTTTTAGTTTTTGGTTAATAAATTATGTACCACACGGGGGGCCCATGTATAGAACAGGGCCGGATCGTTTTCCGGAGCGGCTATAATAGAGTCAGTTTAAGCTTTAGACTAATTTCTAGTTTTTGTAATTTTATATTTAGCACCGCGGGGGGCCCATGTATAGAACAGGGCCGGATCGTTTTCCGGAGCGGCTATAATAGAGTCAGTTTAAGCTTTAGACGAATTTTTGTGCTTAGGCTTAGGCTAAGGCTTAGGCTTAGGAATAGGCTTATCTATAGGCTTACGCTTAGGCTTAGGCTTAGGCTTAGTAATATGCTTATACTACTGTTCCGGCCCTGTTCTATACATGGGCACAGACGGTTACGGTGGCAAAGATTTTACATTTTGAATGGATATATTTTGTGTAACTTTGAAGAAATACAAAGCTTAAGTGCGAGTTGTAGCGAGCAAGTAAAATGTTTTTTGAACCCATTCTTAATATGATACTTAATTGTTTATCTCAACAGATATTTGGAACAGTTTCTATTGTCGGGAGGATATGAATGGTACCGGCTGATAGGTATTGGTAATTAGGATTGGGGGTAAGCGGGTTCTAGAAGGCCAGTAATGTATAGGGAGACCGTCGGCTAACTTTAACCTTTTACATGGTTGCTTATAAATATACCGTAGTCGTTTTGGTTAAGATATGGGCAATCCAAATGACTGATTTGAAGTTTTGACGACTTAAATCCATGATAAAACTTTAATTGATACCATCAAGAGTGGATGATAATAGTGTGCAACTGGGCACATTCTGTGTACAAAAGAATGTAACAAGCGCACGTTGCGTTTTGGGCCGACCCTCGCCTATTTAAAGGGGGGGTTGAAATTTGCACAGACCGATAAAAATACATAATCTAATGCCAAAAATTGCACTGTATGTAGTCTAAAAACTACAGAATATTATATCATAGAGGGGGGTGGTTACAGCAAAAATGCAACGCGTGGTGGTACTTTTTTGTGTCACTCGAAATCCGACAATTTGCATACTCTTGTCCGTAACCATTCACTTTTGATACCAACGAAGAGCCGCTAATTGTTATTTCAACGAGAAAGCAAGTTTTCATAAGTGCTTGGCCTATATTACCTAATGTGTATAGCAACTGTTTTATCATATAGAGGTTTCCCACAAGTCACAGAGTAGAGTAAATGATATGCGAAAAATGTGCTAAATTTTGAGCCTTAGCATTCACTGGTTCACAGGTTACAAGACCTATCGCCATAACTGGTAATTGGTTCGGCATACATTTGAGAATACGGGCTCGTTTTTGAACCAAACTGTTCTGTTTACAACTTTAAAATTTCAATTTATTTAATATTATGGTTAAAATGGTATAAGTTCAATTTTGCCTTGTATCTATTGGGGATATCCGGATACTAAGATTCAAGCGAGCGTTGACTAAGTTGTTTGATCGCAAAATTTAGCAACGACTGTCTCCTGCGTTGAGAAACCCCACATCTGTGTCTATTCTTGAGTCAAGAACCCGGGCCTGCCGATGAATACTAAATCTGCCCCCAGCCGCAAACGTTTTGGTGTCTAAAATTCACAAAAACCAATGATAATAGTAGGTTGTTGCTGTGAAATATTTAGGCAAATATAGAAAGTTTCTGGTATGACAGCGGCTTTAGCGAGAAAGTAAGCCACATACCTATAATTATAGAAGTTTGTATGCGTAATAAGTTGTTGCTCACAACTACCTGGTGAATATATATATATATATATATATATATATATATATATATATATATATATATATATATATATATAAAAAAACAGAGTTTTAACGGGAACTAAAAATTTGCCAGATCAGGAACAGGAACAGGAATTGATTTTCTTTGCAGGAACCGGAGCAGGAACAGGAACCGGAATTTGAAATAATTTTCACCGCCGAATTACAGTTGTACTTTTTAGAAAACTGGCCAAAAATGCTTCAGAAGCGTTTTCAGCTATATACACATCAAGTTTTGCGAAAACACATCATAAACAGTTTTATTAACAAAATTGAACTAATTTTAAAAACACTGATTTGGAAATAACATTTTCAAAGACAAAGTTTCTGATACATCGAAATATTTGTAAATAATTTGCCACAAAACCGTGAAAATTCCCGTTCCTGCATTATCGGAATCGGAACAGCAAATATTTGTTATACAACATATCACAACAAGTAAATGAGAAATTTCCGTACCCAAAAACCAAAATTCCTGAAATATATTTTAATATAAACTGTTTTAAGATGATTTTTAGAAAATTTTTTCATTCACTAAAAGCTTGCATTACAATGCACGGATTCCTTGAAAACTATATACCTTCCCAAAATACGCCAATATAAAGAACAGTGGCGGAACAGTATTATAAGCATATTCCTAAGCCTAAGCCTATGCCTAAGCGTAAGATTGGGCATATTTCTAAGCATAAGCCTAAGCCTAAGCAGAAAAACGTTCAGTCCCTGATCTTGACTTGGGCCCCAAAATGTAATGCTGGCTACGTCTTCGGTATATATAGCTTAATTGTCAAGATTTTGCCCTATAGAATATATAGAAATCTGTGTTTAGCTGGCATTAAAGCTAAACAAAATATCTATCAATTTTAACAATATGTAAATATAATATGTTTATCAGTAATTTGATGGGTGGAGCGAAAGATATGGCAGGATAGTGGAAACGAAAACAACACATATGTGGAATGTAATACGGAATTGGTGCATTTTAAAGCTGTCTTAATCATTCCTGAATAGTTTACTGACGGATTTTGATGTTTAAATTGACAAAAACGACCGACGCGGGGGTGGAAATAAAAATGAAATAATTTGCAGAAATTAGGGATAATTTCAGTCAATGCTGCTTAGGGACAGGATCTTGAAACGTTTTGGGAAATCGAGACACTGAGATGGTTAAATCTTATTTGTTGGGGGTATTTTGGTTTTTGAGAAGCCACTCCATTTGGTTTTGTTGATGTTTTGTTGTTGTTGTTGTTGTTGTTGTTGTTGTTGTTGTTTGTTGTTGCTATTGCTGTTGCTGTGTTATGCAATCAGTTGGCATGTAACATATTGGGGAAGCTTAGTTGCAAACACCGTGATAAATTAGTAATTTATCTATGCAAATCTTGCTATATCTGTATCACAGAAACGAATTATTTGTGTTTAGTTGAAAATAATTTATTATCGACGTTTATTTCTATAAATTGATAGTGAAATTGCAATTATGCAATTTTTTGCTAGTTTTTAGCAATATTAGTTCAGGGGTGCGTGAAACAACTCCTCATACGTAGAATTCTCTGGACAATGACACGACGACAACATACCTGTGTTACCTTTAGGGGCGTAGCATTAGATTGAAGGACCTAGAAATTTTTCAACCTTGCTTGTAAATCATTGAAAACCCTTGAATTCACCTCCTGACAATTTTTTAGCCCCTCGCGTAGCGAGATGAGCTGGCTACAGGACTGAGTAGTCGAAAGCTTAAGCGTATTGTACTGTATCTACGAAACCTCGAAGTTTACGTTTTTAACCGTTCACATATGTTAGACATTTGGGCCAACGTATAGAACAGGGCCGTAACAATAGCATAAGCGTATTCCTAAGCCTAACTCTAAGCGTATAAATGAACCTATATTTTTTAGCCCCTCGCGTAGCGAGATGAGCTGGCTACAGGACTGAGTAGTCGAAAGCTTAAGCGTATTGTACTGTATCTACGAAACCTCGAAGTTTACGTTTTTAACCGTTCACATATGTTAGACATTTGGGCCAACGTATAGAACAGGGCCGTAACAATAGCATAAGCGTATTCCTAAGCCTAACTCTAAGCGTATAAATGAACCTATACCTAAGCCCAAGTAAAAAATTAGTCTACAGCTTAATCTTAAGCTTTGCAGTCCAGCAAAAAAAACGTTCCGCCCCCGATCTTTACATGGGTTAACATTTCGTACCTCAATAAACGTAAAAGATTTGATCTGAATTCCGCGCCCAAAATTCAAACGAGCGCTTATTAAATGTCAAAAAATTTAAAAATACCACATTTTGGTTTTACTAAATAAATATTTTCAACGCCACTCAAAAAACAATATTCAACCACGAAAGTCACTTTCGCTTCAGTCTCATGGGATACACCGAGCAGAGCAAGGAATGCAAAAGGTTGAACGGCTGTTGTAAAGGCGTGGCTGTTTTGAGACTTGTTAACACCCACGGCAACAGTTGGAAAACGAACAAATTTCTCAAAATTGAAAGTATAATTAAACACAAAAGACTGGAAAAGTAAAAATTTGCGTCAAAGAATTTAGGTAAAAATCGCCATATTATGGACGTTTTTGAAAAATTTGAAAATATTTTGATTTTAATTTCAAATTTGAAATCAGTTCAAATTTATAACATCTATTTTGCTACGATAACGCGGGAGAGTTTTTTGGCAGACGACAGAGGACAACCGGAAGTGAAAATACCGCAGCCACAGCCGGAGGTCAACAAAACATACCGGAGCCGGACGTCAAAAAAACGTACCGGAACTGGAGGTCAACAAAACATACCGGAACCGGAGGTGGACATGACAAACCGGAGCCGAAGGTCAAGAAAATTTTCAGGGACGGTAGAGGTGAGGCACAATTAGGTAGCTGAAACTGTGTTTAGTAATTGTGAATTTTAGCAAACATCTATAAGTTGTTGTTAAGTCTGTCCGTTTTACGCTTATTTCATATAAAATGTCGGCAATTTTATTCCTTAAAATTGTACGAAAAGTTAAAACGAAACGCACCAAACAAATAAATTTGGTAAAAAAAAACTATATGCAAAATTTCGCTATCAAAATTGCCCTGCCCTCCGGCGCAAACTCTGCCTTAGCCGGGAGTCGATTTTCTGCCGGAGTCAGAGGCGGACCTCCGATTGTTTTCTGGTTGACGGTCGTGGAAATGATTCTAAATTGGCGTAGCGAAATTAGCAGATTATTATATTTTTTGGCAAGATTAGGCTTACTTGTATAGGATTATTTTGTTTCAATTTTATCATTGGTCTTCGCTAACAACCAATCAACGTCGTCGACGTGTCTAAGCTTCGAATTCTAACGGTCATATCTAAATACGTTTCTAGTTGTGAGCTTTAAAATTTATACAACAAAATTTATTCATCACGCGTATCAAAAGAACCACGAAATCCTTAGTAAAACTACTTAATCGGTTTCTCTAAACATTAAGTAGGCTAGCGACAAAGCCTTTTAACCACGGTTTGGGCTTAAAGAGTGCTTGGTAGCCCGCGAAATTTTACCACCAACCGGCCCAAAATATGGCTCAAACCGCTGCCACCACTTGATCAACAATAGACGCTTGTGCTGATTAAAGGTGTGAGAACGCTTTACTGCTGTGGCAAAAACCTTTTCTTGCAAACTGGTTCATATACTTGTAGTGCCCCTAAAGGTACACTGGTTGAAAATTCTACCCAGACGACCGTTGGACATAGGGTGCCTATGGGTGGAATTTTCAATTCTGTAACTGGGGTTAATGTGTTATATCTTTTTGGGTGATTTTAAGCTTTTTTTGACGGTCATAGTTGCGTTTCAAGCAATAATTTAACTAAAATTCCAGAAGCTTAGCTTGATCACCCATCGGCCGGATTACAATATTATAGATTTGCTAGTTTGCAAAGACCTACACTTGTGGTTATGCAAAGTTGTCCGCGGTTTAAAGACAAGAACCTCACGCTGAGACAGATAGAAAATCGTATAGGACGTTTATTCAAGTGGTAGTTTTAGTCAGAAAAATTCATTGTTCTCATACACTTATTATAAATATAATGCCTGAGGTATATTTTCGAGAGCGCGCGCGCTAAAAGTTGTTGGTTTTGGCTCGATACGCGCGCGAAAACGCGCGTTTTAAGCCAACCAAAGTAGCTAGTAAAATTACGCGCGCGAAATTATTTATTCATTACAATGCTCAGTTTTGCATTGGGTCGAACAACAAGTAGAATTCGAAAAAGGCCAATTATTTGGGGTTTTTTTGTACAGAGGTTTTTGATACTTTTTCAATTTTTAACATACCCCATCTTTCAAAATTTGGCCAATGCATAGAACAGGACCGTAACAGTAGCATAAGCATATTCCTAAACCTAAACGTAACAATGAGCCTATACCTAAACCTATATAAAAAATTAGTCTAAAGCTTAAGCTTACTCTAATGCAGTCTTGCGAAAAAAACGTTCTGCCACTGATGTTTACGCCCGCCGAAATTTTCAAAGAACGTAACTTCTACACTTTCCTAAAATCGCAGCTATGTCCGTATCTGAATCTTGTACTAATTTTTCGAACTCCACTCATTTTGAAATGTGTATTAACTTTGAAATTCAAATTGGATTTAAACTTTTAGTAATTTTATAAAATTTGATGTTTTTAAATATTAATGACATTACCGGCAATACTCATGATAATTGCGTAACAACAAACTTCCTGGTAGCTGTGAGTCTCGATATGCTTAGACTTTCAGACAGTGCCGGAGCAGGCAGGGGTGGGGCTGTGCCCAAATTCCAGGGTGAGGGGCCCCGAACTTGCGAGCGAATCGAACGAGAAGCCAGACGCATTTTAAAACTTAAGCGGTTTTTATTTCAACCGGTTAGGGTGGGGGCCCCTTTATGGATGGGGTTCCCCAAATTGTGGGTATGAGGGGGTGGCGGCTCCGGCCCTGCTTTCAGACACGTAATAGACGACAGAAGGTAGCATGAATCAAATTTTAAAATCTATCCACGAGTAGAGCAACCTGAGTTAAAAGCAGTTTTCATACTCAATGAACCGAGAACTAATTTTCAAACGTCAGTTGAACCAATTTGAACGGCAGCTACGGCTTTGAAACTGCAAAAATAGTTGAACTTGAAAATACGGAGTTGGAATGTTGAAATATAAACTGGTAAACAATGGAAGAAGCGGATGATTTATAGGAATGCTTAATTTCAGGACACGGCAGCGAAGATTTGTAATTTTTAAAAAACAACAATTTTGGAAATTTCGGTTTTAAGAATAATTTAAAAAGTCTAAAAATTGATCAATTTTGTGCAGAGTTGAGTCTGTCGAATCAGAACAGCGAATTAGAATCAGTTTTACTGTATTAACTGGAAATTATCTGTAATTTTTTTGTGTTTTTACTTATTTTGTAAATTTTTTGTTTCGAATATTAAAAGTTTTGAGGCTTGATTATTTATCCTACAGATTATGCATTGCAGCCCATACCAGATAAGCTACTGCGCGGGCCCGTAGCCTAGGAACGCCAATAATCTACGCCCTCGTGGAAGAAATTTACCTTCCCGAAGAACATTTTTAACCATGCTTGTTAGTCGCCAAAAACCCTTGTACGCCATTCCTGAAAATTGTTTAACCTCCCTAGCACGGTGAGCTGGCTACGGGTTTGCTACCGGGAAACTCATTGGCTCCAAAGTTAAAATTGAGTCGTGGATTTACTCCGAGTATTGAGCAGGCATGCAACAGTCTAAACTACAGTAACCCACACCTTTGCCTTTCATACTTGACGCTCTTCTGGGCGAATATTAATTTTGGTTTAGAATAGATTTGGGCTAAAAGTTAGATTCAATTCAAATTTAAAATTTGAACAGCCATCGAAACAGCACTCAGAGTTCTGTCAAGTACAAAAAAGTGTTTTATCAGTTAAAGTTACCCCACACAACTAAGGTGAGACTTTGATTGATACCGTAGGAGGGAACGTTGATACTAAACGAGTAAATTTAGTTATATTTTGCTGGAATTTTGTCTTTCAACTTTGGAAATGCTAGGTATACTTACTTCGCATAATCTCATTCGTAATTCCACCCAAGCGTTTTTATTGCAAATTAGCATTTAAGGGGGGTTATTGGCAAAAATTTGAACCTGAAATAACGACTCGGGTTTTGCGTTTTGACAACTGACAAACTATTTTCTGATTTGGTTCTTGATTGGACTTTTTGAAATCAATCATAAAAATACGACTCCTTCAAATGAGCTTCCCAGAACTCTTGGCCAATGTAAAAAATAGGGGCAGAACAGTATTATAAGCATATTCATAAGCCTAAGCAGGAGCCTAAGCCTAAGCGTAAGAATGAGCATATTCTTAAGTCTAAGCCTAAGCCTAAGCCAGGCAAAAAATTACTGTAAACCTTTAGTTTACTCTTTTCTAGCCCCACAGAAAAACGTTCCGCTCTTGATCTATACATGGGCCGAACTCTAGTAGCGCGCCGCATATGCATCGTCCATTTTTTCTAGCGGTTTCACTGAGACCCTTTGTATCCCTTATTGACCAAACACTGCTGCTGTATGAATTCACGGCTAGCAATTAGCAGAAATGTTACTCATTCTATTCCCAGAACAAGATTTCAGTTTGGTCAATTGCGGCACCTTTAAGCATTTAATCGCTTGAATCACAGGGGTTAATTGATTCCCTTAGGGAGGAAAAAGAAATGTTTCATTAATCTTTTAGGGAGCGATAATTTTTGATTGGGTCGTTTTCCGTACGGTAGGTGCCGTACGTTTTCTTGATCACTTATAACGCAGGATAAGTTTTTCTACATTATCTGGTTTCAAGTTTTTTATTGAAAATTTTACGCGGGTAGCGTGCATCTGTGGCACCTATCATCAGCGGGGTAGTATAGTAGTTGTATTTTTCAAACCAGTGAATAGCGAAATTCAGCACATTTTTCGCGTTTGATATGTCTTGTGTCAATTTTAAGTACTCAGTTGCCAGAAGTTTAACTTAATTTCAAAGACTATTAAAACCTATCTTCAAAAAAATAACATAATACTTAAACTTATTCTTCAACTTAAACCTTGAGATGACAATCGTTTAAACCTGCCAATATATATATGTCTTAAAATTTAAACAATTAACATTTTGTGATAGTCGATTGTTTTAAAATTTTTAGTAAATTTTAATTTTCAATTGTTTCAAAATTTAAGAAATATACTCGTTTCTCGCTTCATCACGTTTATTTGACGCTGTTTTGCTGTTCCTGATTGTCGGCGACCATTGGCGTTGCACAAGTGGGGAATACAACTTGTAAACACCCCTTTGAAATTGTTGAAAGTATATTAAAAATAAACAAGTTGGCCCCTTATGGGGTCAGAAATTTTTTGTTTCGCTCGCAACCCTCGTCAGCAGGAATTTTAAACTTAAGCATACACTTTCACCCCTGAAATAAAATTTCGTCTATATCCCAAGGGTATTTCGGAGGGGCAAGGTAGAACAGTCGTAGAAGGTGAAAGCGTATAAAGGTCTTTCAAGGTCAACAATATTATAAATTTGCATACAGGTTCAAACCTCCTCGCATAGCACATGTGATCCAATCGTATAAAACATGTGTTTACCGTGTGTTCTGTAACAATTTCGTATTTTAATAAATAAATTGTAGTACGGTCGCTTCGTTGTAAAATTGATTGAATTTAAATGTTAAGAAAATTTTAACAAATTTGAAACAATCAGATTGTAAGTTGTTGAAGCATTAATGATAATAATATTTTGAAGTTATTAAATTGTTTAAACTCTGTTCTCGCGTGCCGGTTTTTGTTGCGAGAACTTGCAGCTGCAAATGGCGCGCAGAACTTGCATTTTTTCATCAGCCAGTGAGAAAGCGGCTGCAATAAATTCATTGAACTTGCATAGTTATTCACACTTGTGCAATAAATTGTTAGCTTTGATTTTTAATGAATTATTTGCAGCTGTAAGTTTTTCGAACGGGATAATGAACAAAACTTGCAATTGCAAGTCGCAGCGGCAAGTTCTCGCTGCAAAAACTTGCACGTATGAATAGGGCTATAGTGACGTACCCGTTTTCTCCTGTATTGTAATATAACAAGCTTGTGCGGCCAACGTATACAACAGGCCAATAACAGTAGTATAAGCGTATGCCGAAGCCTTTACGTAAAATGAGCTTATACCTAAGCCTAAGCGAAAAAAATTGGCTAAAGTTCAAGCTTACTCTATAGTCCCGCATGAAAAACATTCCGCCGCTGTTTTTTACATGGACCACATGTACCTTATAGACTAATTTTTTGTTTTGAGAAGCTAGAAAATTTTGGAGTTAAACTAGTTGATGTTGAATTGAACTGAACGAAATTAGTTGAATGTTTGAATGTTAGCAAATCTTTTTTTAATTAATAACATCGTAATCAAAAGTAAAAAACTAAAACAAACGGACCATTCCTAAGCCTAAGCCAAGCAAAACATAGTCTAAATCTTAAGCTTACTCTATTGCAGTCGCACAGAAAAACGTTCCGCCCCAGATCTTTACATGGGTCATTTTCGAGATATAAAAATGTTTTGTCAAACATCCAAGAATGGTAAATTTTGAAAAACATTTGCAAAATAAATTTTAAGTATAACGCCTAAGCAAAGAGAATAGTCTAAAACCTAAGCCTACTTTTTGCTGTCTCACCAGAAAACGAGACATCCCTAGCGTGGGCAAAACCATCATGGTGTATTTTGATTGGTTAATTTTCATCGCACAGCGTGTCATCATTATTAATATAACTCCAGCGTGAACGCTATTGGTTGTTGCGGAATTAAGCGAAATGCAAACAACGAATGAAATGACAGGAAATCCGAGACGCGATGTAAAAATGATTAAGGTCATTTGAGGATAGTGTATTGTTAGAATTTAGTTTTATTTCACACTAAGCGATGTTATAATTGCAGTTTGCTGTTTAGTATTGAGTAACAGAGTGTGGTATAAGCTGAAAAATTATTGGTGATTGGTCAAAGGCTCTGCCGCCAAGGTTTTGGAATAAAAAATAAATTTTGTACAGTGAACACTCTTTCCCATATTTAAAGTTAAGGCTTAGGGGTGCGCTATACTCGACGGCAAGCGGCAGCAAGAAAAAATTTGTATATTCTAAATTATCACATGCTATTAAATAGATTTCACCTATAGTTTTGCTAGCAACATATAGCGACGGTGTCCGGCACGGAAAAGTATAGCTCAAACCTTAGACTCGGGCTTAAATTTCGTTGACGGCTTAGACAACGGCTTAGGCTTAGATAAGCCTTTACCTAAACGTAAGCAAAATTTGAGCTTTAACCTGTGAGTGAGAGACACGTGTACAAGAGCTTGAAAAACTTTTCTTTTTAAGGTGAGAATATCTCTTGAACTGAAACATTTACTTCGTGGTTAAAATCGGTGCAACGTGCAAAGTTACCACGGGGATTTGTGGTAAATAGAGACGTTAACTTAGGGTCTACAGATTGTTCAGAATAAGAATTCTAGCTTAAAATTGAATTTTTAACTTAAAGATCCAAGATTAGGCAAAAAATTCCTCAAGCGTAAACATACAATAAGGAATCTTGACATGAACCTATAAAGCGGCATATATATTATATATAAATATATATTCAAATATATTTATATATATATTTATATATACATATATATTTATATTTGTTTATTTATTTATATATAGCTGAGCATGCAATCTTTTGCAAAAATAGTTGTAGAAATTAGATAAAAATCAAAATTTAGTCATAAGACGCACTTATTTTAATCTTAAATATGGTTAAGGTTTTGACTAAAACATGCAGTTTAGCAGCTGGCAATTCAATCTTACGCCGACTCTGAGACCGTTTAGTTTGACTAAATCGGTAAAAATATTTTAAATTTGGAGATATTCGATTGGGGCATTCTTTAACATAAAAGTTGAAGTGTTGAAAAAAGTGTATTCCTAAGCTTAAGGATGAACAAAATGTTTAATCTAAAATCTAAGCCTACTCTTTTATAGTTTTAGCAGAATATGCGACGTCCTTAAAAGTTTGGTCTTTTTATTGCAAAGAGCGCTGATCCCAATACATCCATTGCTTTAGCCGCATATATCATGGTGAGCTGTACTGCGAAAAATGGTGAGTCAAATTGACTGTATCCGAAATCTGAGTCAATCTCGACTCCGCCAGAGTCAAGCGCGCGACTCAGTGACGCGAACTAGACTCTGGCGGAGCAGAATTTGACTCAGTTTGTTTAGTCCCGTAGAACCTATTTCGGAGACAGCCAATTTGGCTCACCATTTTTTGCACTGTGTCTGGTAGGTACCATTGGCAGATTTAACCATCCAACGGTTCAGTTGAATCAAATTTCAAATCTCTAGTTGAACAGTTAAAAATTTCAAAATTTAGCAACACAAATTTTAAAAAATTTAAAATCCCAAAGAAACGAGTCTAAAATAATTTTGTATTTTTTCAAACCGCATAAAAGTATCAAGATGATTGCAGCGGTTGTGTGTGTTCTTACTGGTACGTACGTATCAGTTTAGGCTAATTTTAAGACAACTTTGGCAAGAATGGCTTAAGAGATGTTAGGTTTATCCAACTAACGTCTACCAGTTTATATCCTGTAATTCATAACTCCGCACAAGTGTTTTGAAAACCGAAAAATAACCTATTTTGGCTTACTAAATATATAAACGGTTTACAACATTTCAAAAACAAAATTAAAAACATTCCGACTGCCAAAAAATTTACTAAAATAATTGTTCTCAAATTAATATTAGCAAATCGCTAATAATAATTACACGGATCGGTCCCACCTGGCAGATATTGATTCAGAAAAAAAGGTAAGAGGCTGACCCCCTCCGATCTGGGTATAGGCTTGAGATAAGATAATCTTTTTCGATCTTATAATTCTTTGTCATTTAGACCATAAGTGAAACATTAATGCTTTTATTGTTGTTATAAGGACCAAGTTCGCGAAGCGTAAACCAGCATTTCATTTCCAGAAAGGATACCCGGCCGTTGAGTCAATAAGATTTCCGGATACAGAAGGATACTTTAAAGTTTAACGACAGTGGATTGTTTGTTTTATTGGATCAGGAGATATTTTGGGACGTCCAGGTTTATCCTTACAATTTCTACCGGACGTGTACGCCCTCGGCCAAGATTTGCTGCTAAATTTTTGCGGTATTTGTGAAAGTCAGATAGAAACGATTCGCTCTAAGCTTTGTTGGATTAAAGAGATTTCGAGTTGAAACTTTAAAAGACGCCGTTTCGAGGGTATATTTGGTATCTTTGGACTTTAACAGATCAATCTTATACGTGTTGGGCATGATAATGTTAATATTTGAGAAAATAGATTACATAAATTTTGTGGGATTAAAAAGTTTTGTTCTTAGGTTTTAGGGCACGAAAATTTACAGCCCACGTTTGTGAACTGTGACTGGGGTTCGAACAAAACAAATTACATTTTTTAAAGTCTTAATTGCCGAAAACGAAGCGTTATATTCAATTTTAGCCAGTGTGTAGAACAGGGCCGTTACAGTAGTATAACCATATTCCGAAGCATATAAATGAGCTTACACCCAAGCCTAAGCCTAAGTAAAAAATAAGTCTGAAAACTATAGCACAGTCTAGTGCAGTCCTGCAGAAAAACGTTCCGCTCCTGATCTTTACGTGGACCCTTAATTTTGGCGTAGTTCCAGCAAAAATTTTCGTGAATGAAATTTGTTTGTTGATGGTCTAAATATTGCAACCACGTTGACTAGTATATATGTGTTTTGTTGTTATTTAGGTATTATATATTCCGGAAAATCTAAACTTAAATTCAGCATTAAAAATATGTATCCGTCACCGTTAAAAAGCTTAAAACCGTACGCTATGCTTACGATACCTTCTCCTGCATCTGGCAATACCATGGATCTTCAAACAAGTCCTGACGTCCCATTGAACCTAACGGTAAAAAAGGTGACCATTAAGCCTAATTCAGCGTCAACTCCAACGAATTTAAGTCGAAAATCAGTTTCAAAACCTTGTCTTCCAAAATCAACCAACCTTGATTCAAATCCGGCTACGAGACAAAGCGTGAACATAAGTTCAAAAAACTGGGCACAACTGAATGCAAATTTGCAAAATATAACCCACACCATGTCTACTCCAAATATTGTCAAATCAAACGTCAACGTTAACAATTCAAAAACTTGGACACAACCAGTCACATATTTGAACAATATAAGCCACGCCATGTCTACTTCAAGTATATTTCCTTTGATCCCAGGGTCAAATTCAACTACGGTTGACACAGGTTCTTCCGTGCATCGAGTAAAGTCTGGGTTGAATTCAACTCAATCAAACGGTGCTCAACCTGTGGGTAAAGCTAATACCGGAACTGGGAGCAAGATTGAGATCAACGAGGCGTTAAGTGAACAATTTTTAGCTGGATTAGCAGCACTGTACTCCGTAACGACGGTGAATAATGGAATCTCGGCCATTTTACCCAGTTTGTTTCAAAATACTCCATATGCTGGCCAGAACGGTAAGCTAAATGTGAATTTTAGGACTTTACCTATTTTAGTTTCAGAATTAGTTACAGTATTTATCACAAGTTTGTAATAGGCTATCAACAAACATTAAATTATTGACAGTTGTTCTATTCAATTGACGACTGTACTGCAAAAAATGGTAAGTCAAATTGACTCGCTCCGAAATAGGTTGTTGTTCGGGACTGCACAAACTGAGTCAAATTTGACTCCGGCAGAGTCAGTCGTTCGTCGCAGTGAATCGAATTTGACTCTGGCGGAGTTGAATTTTGACTCAATTTGTGTAATCTCGAAAAGCCTATTTCGGAGAGTGTCAATTTGACTCACCATTTTTTGCAGTGTGGAAACGGCTGATACAATGAGTTTAGTTTAATCCTGTAATGACTGTTAGTCTCATTCGCCAACCTTCGTTTGCCAGAAAGGTTTATATACGGGTAGACACACTATTCCGTATACAAAATCAAGATTATACTCCGTAGCCCGTATTCTCAAATGTGTGTAACACCTATCACCAGTTGGTAATAAGTCCCGTAACTTTGGAACCAGCGCATGGTGATGGACGAAATTCAGCACATTATTCGCGTTTGATTTGCCCTACTTCTGTACCAATTTTGAAATCTGCAATTGCAGTTGTTCGTCAGTTTGAAAACCTACCGCTAACTGATGATTGGTGCTATACGCATTTGAGAATATGAGCCCTAAACGATTTCTAGTTAGTTTTAGGCTATCTTCAACAACTAATCGCAATTGCTGAATTACAATTTCACTTCAATCGAATCGCATCACAATTTCCAACGACGGCCAAGGCTCTTACTCGGCCTGCCGACACCGGAAGTAACTTACGGACCGGACCGTCAATATTTCCCGTTTCCGGTTACAACGGCGTCTCACCTCCGTCGACAGAACAGGAACTTCGAAGCAGTCCTGGATCCGAAAGCGCTTACCCACCGGTGTTTAATTCTACAGCAACGAAATCGACTTTATCCAATCGAGAACTCGAGGCCACCCAGAAGCCCTCGCTATCTCAGGGTAAATGGCGAAAATGTAAACGCGAGTTCAACCCAAGTCAACAGCAAAGCGTTTATGCGAACGAACAAACAAGCAAACCTCAGTTGAACAATGGAACAAGCGATTTTGTTACGTTGAAACCTGAGTTGAAATCAAGTCCTGATAGAACGTTGAGTCGTAGCTCAACGGTAGAAACTACCTCAAGGTACGATTGAGCGGCATAGTCTGAACCGAATGAGGTCAGCTGCTCAACCCTTAGGCAACGGTGTTGCGGGAGGCGTGTTTCAGGGGTCGAACCCTCTATTTTGGCAATTTTGTACAGAGGTTTTTAGACACGGTCGTGTCAGAGTTGCTGACAATTTCAGAAAATCCCAAAAGTTTGAAATGTCCGTGTTCATTTTATTAAAATTTGTGCCACGGAACAGAAAAAGAAACTAAAATAATTTCTGCCAATTTTACAGTTGTGTTTCAGATAGAAAATTTGAAATTTTAAATTACAAAATTTGACATTTTTAATTTCAGTGGCACCCAATCGTCGGCGTCCGCATTTCAAGACGGCGTCACAGTTGGCTATACCTACGACGCCTTATTCGTTACAGACGGCCGATCTAAACGACGCCGGACAACGTCTGGCGTCGGGACCGGCCATCGGCAAGGACCGAAGAAAGGAAGCCCTCGAAGTCATGGAGGACCGACTCCGGCCACTACTGGGCCTGGGCATCGTTACACGTGTGGCCAATGTGGAAAGTCTTATGCGACTTCGTCAAATTTGTCGCGTCACAAGCAAACCCATCGCCCTTTGGATAGCGTTCACGCCAAAAAGTGTCCTGAATGCGATAGGGTAAGTATGCTATTTTCGTCTCCTCCCATTTTACCCTCCCGGGCAGCGGCGGTTCTAGTAATTTCTGACTGGAACGGTTGCGTAATCAAGAACGTTCCGACGGGGGGGCATTAGGGCGTGCCCCCTCAAATAGACTCGGTGTAAAAGTAAACAATCTTGAATTGCAATTGGACGGACATCCTAAAATTATTCAGTTCCCCCCAAAATAACATTTTTCTCATTCTTCCTTGTGCGTAATAGTGAAAAAATCTCGCGAGCGAAACAAACGAGAAGCCAAACGCAATTTTAGTGCTAAATCTTTATACCAAATTTTGGTTTTGATCGCTAATAAAAGGTAATAGGCCTGGGTGGCCTGCTCTTGGTCCACCAGTAACTCTTGGAGCCGAATTAAAACAGAAAAACAAACACTAAATCAGATCTTTATTCACCCCCCTCGTCCAACCATAGTCAGTTTCCGATAATTCGTCACCCGACAACTTATAATTCACAATGTCGTCACCTATACACTTATGATTAGAACTGGTTCTGCGGGGATGGCAGCGAAACGAACCCGTCTGGCTACGGGCCCGGTGTCCTGTCCTCGGTTTTCAACCGCATGGCTCAAAATATTTTATTTTTTTTCAGGTCTACGTGAGCATGCCAGCTCTGAGTATGCACTTACTAACTCACAAACTCGAGCACAAATGTAGCGTTTGTGGGAAGGCATTTAGTAGGCCATGGCTACTTCAAGGACATATGCGGTCACATACCGGGCAAAAACCGTTTGGTTGTGCTCATTGTGGTAAGTTTCAACCCAGGGTCGGCGTTAGGATAATCACCCACACCCAAACAGATACACTGTACATTCCAATGAGTTGATTAATCAATTCAGCTCGCGAGCTGGTTATTTCTGAATTAATATCAGTAAACATTAACTCGCTCTCAGTTGAGTTGATTCTCACTCTGAATTGAGTTGACTCTATGTAAGTTGACTAATTAACTTAAAATGAATCGAATCAACTCAAATTTCTGAGTTCTGATAGTACTAACTCAGACTGAGTGACTTAGCTCACTCTGAGTTAAAATCAACATTAAATTTACAGTGTACGAGGGTGCGCCAATAAAATGTTTCACAGCTCTTTATCATTTCAATTCCCGAAAATTTTTTAGCACGCTAAGACGAGAGTCCTCGAAGAGTCAGGGCACCAAATTGAGGGTTTGTCGGGCGCTTTCGCTGTCACTGTATCAACCCTAAGTTTAGGATATGTTGCGTGCCGACAGGAGGATCCTTGGTCCACCTCTTAAGTATGCAACGATACATGCTTTATGGAACTATTGTAACGAGGTGCCCAGTTTGAGAACCAGTATTTTGCTGTTCTTTGCTACCGGTACTTACCCCCCGTTAAAAACATCGGTACGCCACTCTGAAGGGATCATATCGGGGTCACGGAGTCGAGGGTAGAAGTCGTCCGTCCGTGATCTTGCTCTATAATTTTTGAAATGATTTTTTTCGAATGCTTAGAGAAAATATTTTATTAAATAAACAGCAGTAAAATAAATAGATGACGTACTGGAGAAATTTTGCATCTTTGGTATTATTTCTAATGTCAAAGTGTGATTGGTTATTTTAAGCTTGTTCTATAGAGTGTTGTAGTTGATAATTTTGTATTTATTTCAGGTAAAGCATTTGCGGATCGCAGTAATCTACGTGCACATATGCAAACTCATTCTGGACTCAAGAAACACACATGCAACCGTTGTAATAAAGCTTTTGCGTTGAAATCTTACCTGAACAAACATCTCGAGTCGGCGTGTTTTGCGACAAAAGGCGAATGTCCAGCGATCACAAATGACATCATCAACAACCAATCAGATTCGATCAGTGATGATTTAGCGCGAAAAATCATAGCAAATGACGTCATCAACAAGCAATCCGATTCGATCAATGACGAATTCACCAGTAACATTATAATAAATGACGTCATTAACGGACAATCAAATTCGATTAATGATGAATTCAAACAAAACATGATGAAAAATGATGTCATCAACAACCAATCAGAACAGCTCAACGGCGAAATTACTGCAGCGGGAGGATCAATCTTAGTATCAGCGAACAAGTTAGCTACCAGCGGCGTTGGCTTGTATCCGCCACGAAAATCGCCAAATCGGTATTCACCAACGAACAGCAGTGTGCCAAGTGAATTTCAGCCGGACTCAACTACGATGTTTTATGATGAAATTTCCATGGAAACGAACGAAGAAGATGACAACGGCAAAGCAGAAGAAGGGTTTGTAATACAGCATGGGGGAAAGGTTGCTACAAATCAGACATGGACACCGACACATTGTGGATTGGTTCCGATTTTGTTGCCAAAGCGTAATGCTTGATGTTTTAAGCACACATTCAAGTATTTATAAGTAGACTCTGGCTTAAGTTAGGCTTAAAAATGGGAAAAGTAGCAACAAAATTACAGTTATTTCTTACACCAAGTGATTATTTTCACACTATTTAGCTAGTATGTTGTTTTTCACACACTATTCTTAGCACACGTTCGAAAATTGAGAGGGCATTTTTACAGTGTGTTTTTTCTTGAGCCATGTTTACAATTTTCCAAAAAATTTGAATTTTACGCGTAACATTGAATTTTCCGGCTAAAATTTGAATTTTTCCGCCAAAATATAAATTTTACCGCCAATCTTTAAGTTTATTGCCAAAATAGAATCTTTACTCCAAAACTTTAATTCTTCCACTAAAATGGTGGGACAAACCTGGATGGTGCATTATACATTGGCCCATAGATGACTGTCGCGGCGACACTTGTTTGAAAGCCTGCGACTGATACTGTACTGACCTGAATATATGAGAGGCGTTCCCATTTTGAGTTCCAATCAATAGGAATTAAGCGGATAGTGTCCTTAAACTTATTTAGAGTCCATGAATGTCCATTGTTCCTAATTGTAGTGCATAAATAACTCCAGGCCCAAATAAAGTTGAGTACGAAACTTTAAACCATACTTAAGCTTTGAAAGTACATTCCTAAGTATAACCTTGTATTATAGCTCAAGTTTTTGATACAAGACAAAAATAAACGCTTAATTCGACGGACAATTGCAGTACGGGATATATATCAGCAAAGATGGGTGGCAGAGCGTGGGTCAAAAATAAATAACAGTTCGTAACCGAACAACAGGGGTGGTACCCTCTGGAGGGACCAAATGAACATGTTTATAATGCTGTTCCGCCCCTGTTCTTTACATTGGTCATTTAGGCTTAGGAATATGCTTAATCTACAGTTACGGTTCTAAACGTATGCATTGGCCCTAAATTGCATAATTGTATAATGGTGATATTATACTGTGTTTAACGTCAATACCACCGTTAACATATTTAGTATATCCTTAGCACATTTCAAGACCGCAGTTTATGTACTTAGGCGTCCCTATATTTTTGAATTTAAATATTAGTAGTTTTGTGTACTAATTTTCGTAGTTTACATGTTTGTGTGTATTGACTGTCACGAAAAAGTGCCCCCCCATGAAAAAATGTTCCCTCCCCCTGCGGCTAAATTTTTCCGGAAAAATATACCTCTCCGGGATAGTTTTCATCAAGAATATGTGGGGCCCCTTCTATTTTACAATGCATATCTCTGCAAGTGAAACCAATTTTCTCATGGAGAGCCGGTTGTGGCTGAATGCTTTGTTCTACTTTTTATATTTTGTTTCTGATAGTATTTTAAGTCCGTATATTTTTAGTCTGTGCTATGCAATTGCTTTATTCTTTCATTTATTTATATTTTATGATCAGTTCATGGCAATGCTATGTTTATATATATATATATATATATATATATATATATATATATATATATATATATATATATATATATATATATATATATATTCTAACTGTTACTTCCATCATTTTGCAATCCTATGCAGTATTGTATATATTAATACTTATTTATTGCATTTGCGCATGAAATATATAATGTGAAAACACTAGCGTGCAATAAAGCAGAATAGCATTTATTGCTAAACCATACTGCTAAACCTCGATTTTATGCCTTTTAAAAAGGGCTTAGACCGTCCGGAGTCGTTATGTGTCTCCCAGTAATGGTATACATAGATAAACAGAATATGGCATATAAAAGTTCTTGTTTAGATTCAACTACAATGATTATTCCGTTTCTCGCTTGAATTACTTTCAATTGTTTTATTTCAGATCCGGCCCATGTATACAACAGGGCCGGAAACGTTTTCCGGCGGGACTGTAACAGTGTAAAGCTTAAGTTCTAGACTAATTTTTTTACTTAGGCTTAGGCTTAGTCTTAGGTATAGGCTCATTCTTACGCTTAGACTTAGGCTTAGGCTTAGGAATATGCTTACACTACGGTTCCGGTCCTGTTGTATACATTGGACCGTTCAAATTGTTATTTAAACTCTGGACTCTGAGATGAAAGGCGCTTGTCAGCACTGGTCGACTACAAGAGCTTGACGCTTGAGCCTTGATTAGCTGCTAAGATATAGCATTGATGACCAATGTTAAGGGGTGTAATAGTAGATTAAGCGTATTCCTAAACCTAAGCCAATTCCTAAGCCTAAGCTTTGCAAAAATGCGTTCCTAAGCCTAAGCCTATAAGCATAAGCCTAAGCTTTGCAATACTGTGTTCCTAAGCCTAAGCATAAGCCTAAGCTTTGCAAAAATGTGTTCCCAATCCTAAGCCTAAGCATAAGCCTAAGCTTTGCAAAAATGTGTTCCCAATCCTAAGCCTAAGCATAAGCCTAAGCTTTGCAAAAATGTGTTCCCAATCCTAAGCCTATGCCTAAGCCTAAGCTTTGCAAAAATGTGCTCCTTAGCCTAAGCCTAAGCTTAAGCCTAATCAAAAAAGTGTAATCTAGAATCTAAACCCACTCTTTTATAGACCCATCAGAAACCTGGACGCCTCTTAAAGTAACATGGGCCGCACTGATAGTAGTGTAAAAATGATGGTTTAACCCACTCATTGTTTTGTTTCTCGAGATGGAAGAGTAGGTAAACATTCTCATTTTTACACTACTAATTAATTAACGTAATTTATTTGTTAATTTATGTTTTCAGTCATTATTTTTTAGTTGTGTTTGTCATTTTTTAGCATTTGTCTTTTTAGAGTGTTTGACCTCTAGTCTTTGTTGTACATAAATCCACGTATTAATACTTTACGTATATAGATTTTTTGATGTATTATGCTTTATTTCTTTTTGTGATGCTATTATTTCTTTTTAGCGTTTTCAACCTTAAGACAAAAATTAATTAAAGTTTACCCCCTACAAATAAAGGGGGGGCGGGCGGAGACTTTAATTGATCAGATGAGAGATCGAGCTTAGGCCCTGTATTTTGTAGAAATGTGTCTTTTACCGGTCTTCAAAGTTAAGTTTGATGATTAATTGACGGTTGGTCATATACACTTTGATCCTTTGACCACTTGAAATTATCTTTATACACTGTAAATTCCAATGAGTTGTTTAATCAATTCAGCCAGTGAGTTGGTCATTTCTGAATTAATATCAGTAAATATTAACTTACTCTGAGTTGAGTTGATTCTCACTCTGAATTGAGTTGACTCTGGGTAAGTTGACTAATTAACTCAAAATGAATCGAATCAACTCAAATTTCTGAGTTCTGATAGTACTAACTCAGACTGAATGATTCAACTCATTTTGAGTTAAAATCAACTCACTCAAATTTACAGTGTATGGGAATATTTAACCATTTCTCGCATAGAGTATACTGTGAGCAACTTTAACGCAACTGTATACGTACACAATGCGCAGTGTTTAAATAATTTCCACGCGTAGCACCATACAAAATTTGCACAAGACGTGAAAGCCTTATCGAACACGAGCGTAGAGCTCTTGAAGCTGAGTATATTCGGATCGTAAACCCCTCTTACCCGCTGGTGAAACTTTGATTCGAATCGTGAACTGAAATAGATCTGTCCAAAATAAAAAATATTTATGTGAGAAAAAGTTATGCCCTATTCACACGTGCACGTTTTTGCTGCGAGATCTTGCATCTGCAAATTGCACACGTAACTTGCATTTTTTCATCGGCCATCATGATAAAGCGACTGCAATAAATTCAGTGAACTAGCATGGTTATTCACACATGTGAGCTAAATTCCTAGCTATAATTTTTAATAAAAAACGTAAACGTAAGAATGAGCGTATTCGTAAGCCTATGTCTAAGCCAAGCAAAAAATAAGTCTAAAGCTTAAGCTTACTCTATTGCAGTCCCACAGAAAAACTCTCCGCCCCTGATCCTTACATTCGCCGTCATGAGTAAGATAGTGTAGTCTTCACATAGAAATATATCTCACTCATATTCATAAAATTTAAGAACCCAATGCATTATTATTGCATAGCAAAAGTCAGCATGTTGTAATCTTAGCTTTAATTTTATGCTAAGCTCTTGCACACTTTCCTCACAAACTAAAGCCGAAGCCTAAAAGTCAAAACCTAAGCCTAAAAAGTTATGCCAAATTCTAAAAATATTGAAAACTCTGCTGAGTAAAAGTGTACACGAACTTTATTGTGATTGGCTGGCTGGATTTGTTTATTATGTTCGTATTCTAATTACCGTGTTTATGTAAAAATGGGCATTGAACCAAAATTTCCCCTAAGTAAGGTATTCATAGACCGTCATTTGAGAATTGGTGCTGAAATATATCCGGTTTACAGCTACCCGGACACAAAACATGGTCAATTTTGTCGGACCCTATGGTTCAGCAAACGTCCCGCTTGGTATACACCCCCTTATTCCGAGTTGAATTTAGATGCATCTGGATGGTATAATGTTAACTGGCAAATATATAATCGATTTAAGCTTAAAAAGATATCCTTCGGAATCGGGGGGTAACCGGATATCCATTTCCGGAAAAATCGGTTTCCGTTTCCGGTAATAGAAATGAACGAAAATTATGATATTTTCACGTTAAAAATTAGTTATAAATCACGTGTAAATGTCGCAATTATTCGTTGCAGATATGCTGCAATTTTTTGAAACGAAATAAAAATTCATATTATGTATCTGAAAATCATAAGCGATTCATTGTATTATATACGCAATTTTGTTTAATGCAAAGCCGTACCGAACCCCCCCCCCCTTCAATCAAGGGGGGGAAGTTAGACAAAGTAGGGTCCGCGTGATACTACATCACGCTAATACATGTTGTATGCATAGTGTCACACTCTTCCTATATTATACACTCTTGGTAATATTAAGGTAGTGTCGTAGTGTAATACATGAACATTTGAAAAATAGAATTTAATAGAAATTTGAAGTTTAACACTTGGTGGATAGGTAGATACTAAATAAATTTGAGAATAATATTGCCGTATTTGAGTTTTTAGCTCATGATTACAGCTTATAAATCGATTTACTTGTTTCTGTACTGTTTTTTCATTATTGTTTTCATTGAATTTTTTATTTTGTTTTCTGCTGAATTCATACGGTGCTAAAAAGCGTTGATGTAATAAAAAAGGTGCAATTATTCACACACTGTTTATTACGTGTTGTAGCGCTATAAATACCCTGATGTTTGGGTTGAGTTCAACCCCAATGATCAGACCGATAACGCTTGAGAAGGCTATGAAATTTTAGGACGGTAGGGACATGATTTCATACAACAAATCAAAACAAGCTACAATGATTAAGTACTTCCGAAATATAGCAAAAAATGGGTAACTGTACCCCTTTTTGCAATATTGAAACGTCCCACATTCTTGTCCTCTCAGTGAAAAATTCCTTCTCGAGAAATGGCCCGTACTGTAGGGACCCGAATAAAATGGTGGTGATGAGAGGGGTTCCCGTTTTGAGTCCCAATGCAACAGGAGTCCGTATCCCTAATAAGAGTCCGTCAGCCAATAGAGTTTCTAAACCCTAATTAAAGACCATAAATGTCAATTGTTCCTAATTGTAGTACACAAATAACTCCAGGACCAAATAAAGTCGAGTTCGTAAGTTTTAAAAGTAGGAACATTTCTATAACCTTGCTTTATCGCTCAAGCTTATGATACAAGACAAACGTTTAATTCAACGAATAATTGCAGTACCGGATATATCAATAACGAAGGGTGGCGGAGGGCGGCTTAACCTATATAACAGTCCGTCACCGAATAAGTGGCGAACCCTCTGGAGAGGCCAAATAAATATCAGCCCTCCTCTTTTATTCGGGTCACTACAATATATAGTTGAATGCCGTAACAGTACTAAGAAGCAGATTCCTAAACCTGGCACCGGTAAACCTATCACTAAGTAGTATCCTAAATCAAAACTTTTTTACTATGAGGGGAAACGTCAAGAGTGCCGTATAGATTTAGGGATAACTTTTAGGAAGGTATGAACGCTCCATTGCGTAATCTTTTCAAACCAACTACAACACCAGTGTGAATCTTGGGATTTCCAGATCGACAAGGAGCTGAAGGGTGCAAACCTTTATAACCCCCTCACTCAAAGAGTATACTATGAGCAACTAAATGCAATAATATACGAGCAATATAGACACTGTGAGCAGTGTTTATCAATTGTAACATATATGCGCAGAGCAAAATCTCCACAAGACGTGAGAGCCCCCTCGAGCTCGAGCGTTAAGCTCCTATAGCTCAGTGGTCATCGTAAACGCCTCCCACCCGTGAGACCGAGGTTCGAACCTTACCTTGAAATTACGTCTCATTTGAAATTGAAAATATTCATGTGACAAAGGGTTAAATTAGCGTTGAAAATTTGGATACATTTTTTCGGCTTTTTTGACTCAAAACCAAAGTTGAGTTTCATATAAACTGTTGGCATTACATGTGTTTCAACACGACACAACCGGTGAGGGAGATGCATCCCACCCCCAGCAAACACCCCTGCTGTTTTCGGCGCAACTGCCACAACAGGCTCATGTTGATTTGTGGAGTTTCTTGTTACTTGCTCTAGAATGCCTATACCGTGTCATATGTTAGCTTCTTCAAATAAAAACCCAAAGAATTTAGTCTGTATCTCATCAAGTTGTTTGCCTTTTGTTGGCCAACTATGCCGTGTTTGTTTCAACAGTAAAGCCAACTTTGCCAGAATTTGCCAGAATTATTGTTAAAGTTTCAAATTTCAACCCGAATATTTTCAGTATTTACTTTGAGATGTCAAGTTTCCAACGAGGGAACAAAATTTTCACACAGGCAAACAGTTAATTAGTAAGTACTTAGACAACAAGTTTACAGCTTAAATTCACACGTGCAAGTTTTTGAAACCACAACTCGCATCTGCAATGCGCAAATGGTCGTTTTTGTACCATTAAAGTTGCAGATGCAATTAGCAGCTGACAATTTTGTAACAACAGTGTTTTTCGAACTAAACTTGCAGCTGCAAATTCTCGCTGCATAAATTTGCACCATGGAAAATGTAGCTGCAAGTTCGCTCTGTCTAAAACTTGGACGTGTAAATTGGGCTTTAGGGTACGTTGTGGTTTGGCACTTAAGAAGCGAAAATTTTGCGGCATGCGAACGATTCAATTTGCTAGGGTTGATATCGGAAATCAAATGCCAATAAATACAACAGATCTATGAATCAAATTTGAAGAAATAACCGCAAGAGAGAATTTCACCTTAACACTTGACCCTTGCAAACGCCAATCCATGCGTAGATCAGGCGTGGACAATTTTTTCTGCGGAACTACAACACAGAAAACTTAAGCTTTAGACTGATTTTTGCTTGGGTTTAGGAGTAGATGATTTAGGCTTAGGTATAGGCATATCCTTACGCTTACGCTTAGGCTTAGGAATATGCTTATTCTACTGTAACGACCGTGATTTTTTGTACATTAATCAAAACGCATAAGTCCTGCGAATTTGTTCAGTATCTGTTACATACGCGGGCCTACTGATAAATTTCAGGTTTTGAAACAATTTTCACCTAAGTAAGCGTTTTTAAAATTTTTTAAACTAAATGTCCTAAACAGTGGTGCTAGAAAATTAGGACAATGTATAGAACAGGAGCTGAACAGTAGTATACGCATATTCGTAAGCCGAAGCCTAAACTTCAGCGTTACGATAAACTTAATTCTTAAGCAGAAGTCTAAGCTTAAGCGAAAAAATTAGTCTAAAGCTAAAGGTTACTCTATTCCAGTCCCGCGGAACAACGTTCCGTCCCTGATCTTTACATGGGCTAGAAATTCTTATATTCCAAATTCATAAACTAAAAATATTTCTGTAAATTTTCAAGTTTAAACTAATATATTTTTTGGTTACTTAAAGCGGCGAACCAAATTTTTTGGCATTATTTATTTTGTTAGCAAATGCGTTCTAAAACCTGCTTGGTTTGTATACGAAATTTTTTTCATTTCAGAAATCACACCTTTGTTGTTCGGAAGTGTAATTACTTAAATTTTTGAAAAGTTTTTATCATAATTCTTCTGGGGTTTCTACAAAATTTCACGACCCATGTAAACATCAATGGCGGAACGTTTTTCTGTGGGACTGCAATAGAGTAAGCTTAAGGTTTAGACAAATTTTTTTGCTTGGTTTAGGCTTAGAAATATGCTCATTCTTACGCTTAGGCATAGGCTTTGGCTAAGAATTAGGAATATGCTTATAATACTATTGCGCCCCTGTTCTTTTACATTGGCCAAATTTCCAAAGCTTGAAATTTTGAAGGCTTGCTAAAGTAAAACGCAACAAATCTTACTAGGAAGCTTAATCTTCCATGCCCAAAATAAATTAATTACGGCCCTTGAAAGATTCTCGGAGAACTAAAAATCAAATAATCAAAAATACAAGATTTTTATTCTGGACCAATCGAAGTCCATTGTGCCTCGAAAACGGTTTCAAGTATATACCATGATAAATAATAAGTTACTAATAATGTTAGGGTTACTGTGACTTGAGTCTCATGCAACATGTGGTTCACGCAGAGTTGTTTACCACATCACACATAGTTTCATGCTGTATTGTCAGAAATTTCGCAAACATTGGCTGTTTTTACAACTCTGCGATAGTGAAAGATAAAATTTACAAGCGGTTATATGCTTTGTTCCACAATATATCAAGGTTTAGGCTTCAGATTAAGCCTATAATACCCTGAAGACTGTAGCTCAGGACGTATTCTTTATAAAGAGTGCATGTGGTACTCTCAAAAGTATGCAACTCTGCGGGTCCGCTCATGGTACAAAATGTACCGCCAGACGTTGCGTTTTTGGCTGACCTTCTTTAGTTTAGAGGGAAGGGTGTCGCTGTCACATGCAGTACCCTTAAATTAAACTAAACGGAGCTTTTTTGATGCCGAACCCATAAAGTGCCATGGTTCTCATAGGTCGTACCCCCTCTCCATAAGGGGGGTCGGTCAAAAATGCAACGCCAAGTGGTACACTTTGTACCATGCGGAACGCCAAGAGTTGCATACTCTTGTATCATGCACTCCTGTATTATACATATAGTCTGTAATGATTAAAATTTGCTCAAATTTAAGAAATGAAATTTTAATCAAATTTTTAGATGACACTTTGAGTTAATTTTACAATTTTAAAAATTCAAACTTTTGAAGAAATAAGACTTTTGATCAGTGGCGAATCCAGAAATTTATTTGGTTTTAACTTTTATTGGGGGCCTAAGCCTGGGCGGATTTTCTTGCATCATACAGTGACTCGGACACACTTTCCCCAACATGCTTAAGTTTAAGTTTTTCGCTTAAGTGTTTTCCAATGTAGGTCTTAAACTTAAATGTGGGGGAATGTGTTGAAAAGCTATGATATAAATCAATGCATCGAACCATATACCGAAGAATTTTCTACCAAAATACGCGTATATTTTACCTGGGAAATTGGGATTTTGGAAAATCGGGATATTTAGCGGGAAATTGTGGATTTTGGGAAGTTTGTAGATATTACCTGAGAAACTGAGATTTTAGGAAATTCGAATAAGACCCGGGAAATTGGGATTTTGCGACCTTCTATCTATTGCGAAATTGCAAGTTTGCGCGCAACCTTTATCGCTAGGGATATTGGGAAATTGGGATTTTGGAAATTGGGATATTATATACCCGGGATATTAAACATAAATCTTTGAATAGCCTGAACTTAAGACTAAGACTAAGCGTAATATATATATCATAGAATTTAAATAATCAGGACCAGGAGCAACTATGCAAGACATTCTTACCTAAATATGCAAAAATTATAAGCACTGTTATGCACATTTAACTTTGGTTTCAGGTTGCGTATGATTATTGACTCCAAAATATGGAGTGCAGCATTGGTTCGTAATTTGGATTTATCACGAATCGAGGAGGCGATTATAGAAAATCATCTATTTCACACGGATGATTACATGACTTACAATGGTCGGAAATTGCTGATTTCATTTTTGAACTTGAAACCGGTTCGATAAGGGTTCTATCCGATACACCTTTATGTTCGCATACACGCTTGAATAATTGGCCATTTGTTGAGCCAATATAGTCCAGTTGACAACTGGAACACTCAAATTTGTAGATAACGTGTGAGCGTAAAAGTGTTGGGATAGCGTCTTTAAATTGAAACATTGATCGAACTTTGAGGTGGTTGAATATTACAATGCGAAACTGAATATCCGAGTTTTTAAAGTGTTCATTAAATAAACTATTTAATTGTTTCTTTAAAAAACTTGTATGAGATCCAAAAAACGGAATTATATCAGGGTGCAACTGGATCCCAAAATCTGCCGGAGCTGGAGCCAAAGCCGGATATCCGGTTGCACCCTAATATATATACGTTATACGTCAAGAAATAATTTGTTCAAGAAAACTTTAGAAAACAATCAAAATACATTCATCGAATTTGAGTGCGAGACAATCACTGTAGACGTTATCAACAAAGTTTGTCGTGACATTTAACCAATGCATGAAATCCAGCATCTTGGTTCCAACAACTGAAAATATATAATGAAAAAATACACTACAAAAATGGTGAGTCAAATTGACTCTCTCCGAAATACGCTTTGCCTGACTACACAAATTGAGTCAAAGTTCGACTCCACCAATATTTGAGCTTATACGTATTCAAACGTTAAACGACAGGATTAGGTTTAGTAACATTTCCTGCACTGACGGGTAAGCTTTTGCCAAAATGGCTCATGGAAAGATCAGGGGCTGCACGTTTTTATGTGGGACTAGGAATGAGTAAGCTTAAAGGTTTAGACTAATTTTTTTTGCTTGGCTTAGGCTTAGGCTTATGTTTAACGAAGGGTAGCGGAGGGCTGGTTGAAAACAAATAACAGTCCATAACCGAATAACGAGGGGGTACCCTTAGGGAAGGCCAAATAAATATCAGTTCCCCTCTTATTCGTGTTCCTACAGTATCGCCACCACGTTGCCAGTTTACGAAGTTGATTTGGCATCCAGAGCAACATAAATCCTCTGAGTACTAGAAATTGCCACGGGGCAAAAACGTTAGTATATACCCTTAGGGTCGAACTCTACATGATGCTTCAGGAAGAAATTTTGCTTGATCCAAGCTGGCTAAGAGCCTGAACTTGCGTAAACGAAACCTGCGGAGGGTTTGAAAATTTACACGAGGTGATTAATATTTACACCGTCGGCTTGCAATCATGCCAAGTTGGGTGGGACGAATGAATAGCGTCCGGGTTTAAAATATTGCTAAAAATGTAAAATTGTTAAATCTGTGATATTCATACACTGCAAAAAAACGGTGAGTCAAATTGACTCTCTCCGAAGTAGGTTTTTTGTGACTACACAATCTGAGTCAAAATTTGACTCGGCCAGAGTCAAATTTCTATTGGACTCTGGCGGAGTCGAATTTTGACTCAATTTGTGTAGTTAGGAAAAACCTATTAATCGGTCTCTGGCTGAGTCGAATTTTGACTCCAGTTTGTGTAGTGAGGAAAAGCCAATTTCGGAGAGAGTCGATTTGACTCACCATTTTTTGCAGTATACCCTGCAACAATTTAATTGTTGTTTGAAAGTGCCCCCTGTTTCAAAATTTTTAAACGTTTAAAAAAATTACAATTATGGTGACTAAGTATCTTGACGGTTCTACTGCATGCGCTATTGCCCTGGTAATGGCTCTTCGTTACCTCGATCCCAAATTTTAATAAACACCTTTTTGTCCATCGGTTACCGGTGTGTGTTAGCGAATTGAGTTTAGCGGATTATATACACTGTAAATTCAAATGAGTTGATTAATCAATTCAGCTAGCGAGTTGGTTATTTCTGAATTAATATCAGTAAACGTTATCTCACACTGAGTTGATTTGATTCTCAATCTGAGTTGAATTGACTCTGGGTGGGTAGATTAACTAACTCAGAATGAATTGAATCAACTCAAAATTCTGAGTTCTGATAGTACTAACTCAGACTGAGTAATTCAACTCATTCTGAGTTAAAATCAACTCACTGAAATTTACTGTGTATTTATATGAAGCCAATTATTATTTGTTGTCGTGTTTTTCGTTGTTCTCAAATTTGTTGTTTATTAAAACAACATTTATAGGTTTCAACTGATTAATTAGTAAATAACAGTTTGTTTTGGCTTCATTTAGAATTAAAATTCTGAAAACCTGAATTTATGTATATTCTATAAAGGTATAGAACATGGTCGGAACAGAAGTATATATAAGCATATTCTTAAGCCTAAGCCTACGCCTCAGCTTAAGCGCGAGGATGAGCCTATTCATAAGCCTATTAAGCCTATGCCCAAGCCTAAGCAAAACATTTAGTCTAAAAGCTTAAACTGACTCTGTTACAGACTCGCCGGAAAACGATCTGGCCGCGTTCTATACATGGGCCGTAGTTGTGGTGATAAGTCTTGTAACTTTCGAACAAATAGATTGCCAAAATCGCTAAATATTATTAAAGTCAAATATTTCACTGACTGGAAATAACATTTTAGTAGCGCACGAAGTTTCAATTAAATTTAAACAAAAGCCACTAACAGTCAAAATAAGATTTGAAAAATGAAACATTCCCAAAAGTAAACTCTGTGTATGATTTTAATTCAATGAATAATTTTTCATTTTCAATTTTTGGTCAAATATTTTTAAAAATATATTTTTTAAAAATATTTTTTAACGGACACTTTTTAGAGCCAACTTTAAATTAAACTGAGTTGATTTTAAATAGACTGAGTACAGTAACTCAGCCAGGAATAGAAGTATCAGAGCTCGGAATTTTTAATTACATTCAACTCATTCTGAGTTAACCAATCAACTTACCCCAAATAAACTCAACTCAGAGTGAGCTAATGTTCATTGATGTTAACTCAGAAATAACTAACTTACTTTTATTATCCATAAAATATATGTTTCTATACCAATAAAATTCCTGAAAACTTTAAACTTTAATACTAAAACGTATTTGTTTTTTTAACTGGGGCTTTGTTGAAGTTCTTTCTAACAACCACTACACCCAAATAGAAACGGCCCATGTTGCCCATGTTACTTCAGGGGCGTCCAGGTTTCTGGTAGGTTTATTAAAGAGAAGGCTTAGATTCTAGATTACATTTTTTTTCTTTAGGCTTAGGCTTAGGAACACATTTATGCAACGCTTAGGCGTAGGCTTAGGCTCAGGAATACGCTTCATCTACTATTATATACGCTCCTTAAAGTAACATTGACCATAGAAACTATGTTTAGTTTTTTATTTTACATTTTAAATTTCATTTGTTGGCCCATGTATAGAACAGGGCCGGAACAATAGTTTAAGCATATTCCTAAGCCTAAGCCTAAGCCTAAGCCTTCAGCGTATCGATGAGCCTATTCCTAAGCCTAAGCCTAAGTCTAAGCAAAAAAATAGTCTAAAGATTAAACTGACTCTATTATACCCCTCTTGAAAACGATCCGGCCCTATTCTATACATGAGCCCAATTGTTTAAAGCCGTTTTTTCATTTCTTAAAATTTATTTGCGCTGATCGGTTTCTAAGGCAACGCAAAAAACAACGCTAAAAACTCTCACAAGGTGGAAATTAAGATTTACAGATTTTACAGCAGTTGTCGAGTTTACTCAAAACACAACGTAACAACAGTTTTAGGTTTGAATGTATAAGTAGCATAATTTGAAAGTAGGCGAGAATTATGGGTTGGAACAGAGATTTTCTTCGATAGGAGATCGAGGTCATCGAGATGGTGCTGACCGCATTAGGTTGGGCGAGCCGGCCCATGCAAAGATCAGGGGCGGAACGTTTTTCTGTGGGACTGCAAAAGAGTAATCTGAAGCTTTAGACTAATTTTTTTGGCTTGGCTTAGGCTTAGGCTAAGGAATATGCTCATTCTTACGCTTAGGCTTTGGCTTAGGAATAAACTCATTCTTACGCTTAGGCTTTAGGCTTAAGCTTGGGCTTAGGCTTAGGAATATGCTTAATACTGGTCCACCCTTGTTCATTACATTTGCCGGCGAGCCTGACCTCAACACAAATTACCCTTGAAATTTGGTTATTTATGTACACTTTTAAGAATATAAACGGTGCAACTTGTTTTAACACTTTCGCTCATAGAGTAGACTACGAGCAACTAAATACAATAATGTACGAGCAATACACACAGTGTGAGCAGTGTTTATCATTTATAACATATATGCGCAGTACAAAATCTCCACAAGACGTGACAGCCATCTCGGGCTTGACCGTCAAGCTCCTATAGCCCAGTGGTCATTGTAAACGCCTCCAACCCGAGAGACTGGGGTTCGAATCTCACCTTGAAATTACATCTCATGTGAAATTGCAAATATTGATGTGAGAAGGCGTTAAATACCTACATAAAATCAGAAAATTTACTGTTGAATGTAAATAAAGAACTACTGCTTCTTTAAAGAAAGGAATTTGTGTTTTACAAATTTGCAATAGCAATTTCTTGAATATAAGCCATTAATGTATTTATCAATTTCAGACGAGAATTTCTGAGCTGTTTAACGCTAAATGTCTGTAGAAGCAAATGCCATTTATGGCTTGAAAATTTAGTTAAGAACGGGTCTTCAAATTTAAACGTTTTTTGTGTGGACATTTAAAAGTAAGGCTTTGTTCTGGCAACGGTTTAGGTTTAGCCATATAGCCTTTTCTCAAATTTAAGTCTGATCCGGCCAATGTAAAGAACAGGGGCGGAACAGTATTATAAGCATATTCCTAAACCTAAACCTAAGCCTAAGCCAAAGCGTGAGAATGAGCATATTCCTAAACCTAAGCCTAAACATAAGCCTAAGCCTAAGCATAAGAATGAGCATATTCCTAAGCCTAAGCCTAACCCAAGCAAAAAAATAGTCTAAAGCTTAAGCTTACTCTATTGCAGTCACACAGAAAAACGTTCCGCCACTGATCTTTACATGGACCGGCTGATCCTGAGCCTCATCGTAAATTTTGAGGATAAAGAAGCCCTAATTATTCTTAACCGTATAATGTCGCGATACAAATTAACATATTTTAAAGCGCGTGGCCGTGCCGAACTCGCAAGATTACTCCTATCACAGGCTGGAGTTCCATTCGAAGACATACGTCTCGATACAGATGAATTTTTGGAACGTAAATACGGTAGGGTACAGACACGGGCGCCTACGATACCGCGGATATATCACCTGCCTGGAATTACTCTATAGAGACAATGTTAAACCACCCCACGGCCTGCACACGTACTTTCAGCGTTCTAGCAGATTTGCATATTTGCATACCACATAAGATTGTTTAGATAGAAAATTGTTGTTTAGATTTAACATATGATGAATGAGATGTTTGTTTTGTATATAGTCTTTAGCAATGCTCACAGTTGCAAAGTGTATTTTCAATTACAAAGCCGAACCCGGGGTCAATCTTTCCGTACCAGAGATGCACCGTGTACCAAAGCAAAGACCCCTCTACCGCCCTTTTACCGAGAGCCTGGCGCTTTTAGGGGCCTCACTTTGAATTACTAAAAGTAAATATTTTGGTTAGACTAAATTTTGACCGTTCCAAAACCTTCAAACACGCTTTAAAAAACGTGTACGTAAGAAATGATGTCGCATTAGATTAATAATTGTCTAATTTTTATATGTCCCCTGCGAATGAAACGTGGAGTCGATAAAAAAACAAGATGCCTATGGTTGATCGCATAGGGCCTTTGGATCATTTGGGAACCGCATTGAAACTTTTGAGACCTCGGTAGCCCCCGCACGATGAAAAGGATCGCAGAGATGGAAGTGGGGCCGTCTGCGGCTGGTCGCACCTAACCCAACCCCCCTCAAAACACTCCACGTATTAAGCCCCCATGTTATTTAGAGTTTCAGATTTGCTATTTGGACAACTGCCAAGCCTGCAGCTGGACAACGGACCTGTACTGTATCAATCACTTGCGATTGGACGGTTTCTTGCGACCAAACATGGTAAACTCAAAATGTCATTGAGACGTCCGTTTCATTTAAAGTCGAAATTCCTATTCGTTTCCGGTATTTTGATCACTATCCGTTTCAATTTATAACACATTATATAAACACACACACGTATATAGTACGGTTTCTTGCAATAAATTTTGTATCTTTGTATTCAGTGGGTATAACAGGTTAACAAGATTGGCCCACGCCTAAAGAAAAGTAACATTGGCCGATTTTATAATGAATCTATAAGCCTAAACAAGCCCGTAGCTAGCTCACCTTGTTGTCGCTGGGTTTCCGATCGACAAGCGAGTTTGTAGCTTTTGTAAAGGGCAAATTATTTAAAGGTGCTGAAACCCCTTGGGCTCCATCTCGCTATGGGCTGGAACCCAAGCCTAACCGTCTATTTAAGAATAACCGCGGAACCTGTTACTGTAGTGACCCGAATAAGAGTGGGGACTGATATTTGTTTGGCCTCTCCAGAGGGCACCCCCCCTTGTTATTCGGTTACGGACTGTTTATTTTTAACCCGCCCTTCGTTGTCCTTCCTTACTGATATATTCGATATTGCAACTATCTCAAAACTTAAGTACGCTTCAAGTTTCGAACTCAACTTTATTTGGTCCTGGAGTCATTTATGCGCTACAATTAGGGCTAATTGACATTTATGGACTCTAATTAGGGTTTAGCGCTCTATCCGCTTGCGGACTCTTATTAGGGATACGGACTCCTATTGATCGGGACTCAAAATGGGGACTCCCTCTTATCACCCCTTCCTCTCTTATTGGGGTCAATACAGTACTTATGCTCGGCGAACATTGCGAATTTTACAGGTTTGCTTTTGAACTGTACAGTGGGTATAATTTTTAAAAGGATTGGCCGGCAAAACTTCAATAGAACAAGCGCAATGTGATATGGTTGTATCGTTGATTTCTGATTTCACTGAACAATTTTATCAGCCATTGGTTCAGCTTCGAATAGCGGATAATTTTCGTGAACTGGTTAGTGATTGCGGTGATGCTCGGCAATCCATCGTGTGCAGTGTTTAACAATTATTTACGCGTATGCGCAGTGCATAGTTTGCACAACACGCACACCAATGCAGACTTCATTGGTGTCGATATTGTCATAATGCAACAAAATGGTTGTCTACTCGGAACTCTACAGTTCAAATCATCTATAGCTGAAACTGAATTTCAGATGAAATTGAAAATATTCATGTTGGATAGGATTAATACTTTATATCTTAAATTTGATATCTTATTGTTTACACTGGCCAATTATATATAAGCATATTCCTATGCCTAAGCCAAAGCCTATAAGAGTAAGAATGAGCATATTCCTAAACCTAAGCCTAAGCTTAAGCCATGCAAAAAAGTAGTCTAAAGCTTAAGCTTACCCTATTGCAGTCCCACAGAAAAACGTTCCGCCCCTGATCTTTACATGGGCCGTCATGAGTAAGACAGTGTAGACTCAACATAGAAATATATCTCACTCATATTCATAAAATTTCTGAACCCACTACATTATTAGTGCTTAACAAGAGTCATCATGTTTTAATGTTAGCTTTAATTTTATTCTAAGCTCTTGTACACTTTCCTCAGAAACTAAAATCCAAAGTCCCACTGAAAAACGTTCCGCCCGTGATCTTTACATGGACCGTTACACTTTTACAGGCGGTCGAATACGAACATATCAAGCAGCAAAATTTGCGTGTGATGCTGTGGCGACTTGAAAACATGCTCGCGTACTCAGAATCTGTCTATTTTGTTGGAAGATCGGTACGTTCATGCGGGAAAATTTTGAGCATTAAAAGTTTAAAAAATTAACTGAAAAATATTTTAAGCTATAGAATATGACAATATTGAGTATATTTCTTGCAAGAGATAAACAATGTTGTGTTCAATTTCTTAGAAAATTTTGGAAACTTCAACCACAAAATTATACAAAAAACGTGTCCCGGATACAATTGTCGCTCGTACACATCAATTTACTTATGCTTAAACACACTACAAACATTTGTGCTTAGTCTGTATATAATGTTTTTTAACCCTTTCTCACATGAATATTTTCTATTTTCCCTGAGACCTACTTTTATGCTAGGATTCGAACTCCAGTGACTATGGAGTGGGGGGCGTATACCATCACCACTCAGCTACAGGATCTTGACGCTCGAGCCCGAGGGGGCTCTCACGTCTTGTGGTGATTTAGTACTATGTATACGTGTTGCAATTGTTAAACACCGTGCGATATATATTATTTAAAGTATATACACTGCGCTGAGTTGCCTACAGGCAACTCAATGTGAGAAGCGGTTAAGCATAAAAAAAGTAAATTTTTATTAAACATAACCTCTCAAAAATGTTTTTTTAACATTAAATGTAAACTTAATATTTTCAGATAACTTGGGCCGACATTGCGTTTATGGATTTTATCGATCGACTACGGTTGGTAGTAGGTGATCATGGAGTGCTTGCCGAATGTACCCTCACCGAAGAACATTACAAACGGATACGAAATTTTCCACGAATTAAAAAATGGATCGATACTCGACCAAAATCAGATATTTACTAAAACATCATATTTTGTGTAATTTTACATTTTCATTCGGTTTCGTACACAGTTACGAAATCGATAGTAGGTTCCCTTAGTAAACTTTATGGGTGCCAATCTGTTCTCAGAAGTTGGGGCGGGGGTCAGTTATATAATTTAGACATGTCGACACTTTGCAAGAAGCGATGGCTGATCATACCATAATTTGTTAAAGCGAAAAATACAAAGCTATTTAACATAATTGCATGTTGCTATAAGTGTAAGCCAAAGTCTAAGTTAAAAAATTAATCATACTCTGTAAAACACTGTACTTAAAATACTATAGTTATATTTTACTAACTTTTTTAAGCACAAGTGTACTAAATATTGACTAAATCTTTGGTTAAATAATATAAATAAGTAAAACTACTGCTGTAATTTCCTGATTAATTAAGTAAATGTAAAGCTAAAAATTTTGTGTTTGCTTAAAAAAGTAAAACTTTGCCAAGCACCATAGTAAGTAAAACCGACACTAATTCGGCAACAGTTTTACTTAATTTTAAGTATATTTTTAGTGAGTAGTTTGTTACAAATCTTTAAACTTGTGTATACATTAGCGGATTGAAATCTGATAAAACGGTACAGTCCCTTACCTTACAATTTTTCCTCTCAGAAAATTGACACATAAATAGCATACAGTTGTGTTCTATAACTTTTGGCAGCCCCCTGCCAGAAATTTCTGCATTTGTCGCTGCATGTACAAAACAGGCGCTTAAGAAAAAAATTTAAATGTAAAAATTTAACCATAAAAGTATAAATTAAAGCCTAAACAAAAATAACCACACGGAAGACGTTTGTCTTTTGCTTTGAGACTGTACTAAATGGATTTTTTGAAGTTCTTCAGTATTAACACCACCCACCGACTGTCAAGATTTCGTGCGTTTTTCATTCCATTTGCCGCAGAACATCCGGTTCCAAAGTGTTCGTTGACCCAGCCACTTTATCGACCATACATGGCATCCAACGCGATAAATCCATAACTGTGTCATCATCAGTGGCGGATCCGACAATTTCTGAACGGGAACGCACTCAACATATATCGTGAAACAACCTTGTAAACGAGAAACCAAACGCAATTATTCATTTACATAAAAGTAAAACATTTGTACAATAAGGTCCTCATCATTTTATCACCAAAAAATTTTCCCGTTCTGGATTCGATCCTGGTCACCGTTGCCAGCACGATTGCATCAAGAAACGGTCAAATATAGTTGACGCGTTCCAGCTTTATTAATAAATCCACCCAAATGATGACATATATTGCACTTCATAGCAGCATACTTGGGTCGAATAGGAATTTTTAAATAAAAATAACAACACCCACATACTTCTCTACATTCCATAAAACTGTGCACTAGTGGTGATAATTGCAGTGCAGTTTTTTTGCAATTATCTGCAATTATCTGCAATATACACCCAACTGCACTACGGGCCAGCAAACATGCCCGAAACATATAAGATATGGAAGAATAAAGAAGCATGTGGTTATGTGTAATTCCTTTTGAAACTTGAAATCATAGCACGAAAACGTGTCTTGAAACTGTTCCGCTGTTTAATCTTGGCCTGTCGACAGAAAATACAAACCGACACCGGATGTTGACTTGCATCGTCCAGCGGTTGTTTCGTATCCGCCTCATTGAAAAAAAACCAAAAATCAAGGATATACCAATATCGGGTAAGTAGTCAAAGGGTGCAGGGGATGTTCATCCTTCTATAGAAAACCTGGCTCTTGTACACTTCCCTCACAGACTTAACCTTAACCTTTAGGTTTCCGAAAGCCAAAGCCTAAACTTTCACACCTTAACCTAAATTTGACCTAAGCCATTAGCCTTATGTGAGTGGAGTATATAAGAGCCGAAAAGTCAATGTTCCATCGTCAAAAACGTCTGGTATGATTCGATGAGCAAAGCGATATGATATCAAGCCTCAATGATACTTTTTCGACGTTATGGCCATTGTATAAAACAGGGCCATAACAGTAGTACAAGCATATTCCTACGCTTAAGCCTGAGCGAAAAAATTAGTCTAAAGTATAAAAGCTTACTCTATTGCAGTCACGCTGAAATACGTTTCGCCCGTAATCTTTACATGGGCCAGCGTCAGGAAGCATTTTAGGCTTAGCTCAGGCCTGAGACTTAATAGCAAGTAATTATAATTAATTATTATGCTGACTTTTTAATATAGCATTGGCAAATCGTGTTAATTATCAGGGTGTAACCGGATATCCGTTTCCGGTAAAAATCGGTGATTGTTTCCGTTTCAGTTGTAAAAATACCTTAAATTGTGTCTTTTTTATGCTCAAAATTAGTTATACATCACGTTATATTTATTGCAATTTTTCATTACAGATAATGCTGAAATTGTGCGCTAAGAAGTAAAAATTACAAAATTCGTCTGAAAGGTTAAAAATTTCGATGCATCCGCTATTTTTTCGTTACAATTTTACAAAACTCTGTGAATATTGTCAAGCGTCCATTGTGGTGGCAGAACAATAAAACATCTTTGAAACTAATAAACTTCAATATCTGTTTTCCGTTTCCGTTATTTTTACTATCCGTTTACACAATGTTAATTATTAATTTAATAAATTAATGACTCTTAGCCAACGATTATAAATATGAATTACCTGCCATCGCGTTGTAAATGGTACCGTTGAACTCAGAGCGTCAAGATTACAGACAAACCTGGTGATAGATGTCACAACCATATTAACATTACACGTTTCAATTGTTAGCTACGTAATTTATTACTCAGATATATAGCTGAAAAGGCTTGTATAAAGATCAGGTGCGGAACGTTTTTCTGTGGCACTGCAATAGATTAAGCTTAAGCTTTATTAACCGCGTTGAATAGTTGGGTGGTTACCGTGTCCGACTGCGAGGCACATAGTCACGGGTTCGAATCCAGTATGAAACCAGTTAATCCATTCCTATTTTCTGATACTTTCTAGTTTCACCTGATTTCCTATATTCAGTATCATCGGATCCAGAATTTTTTTGACTTTGATCATCACTCAGTCTTATGACCAAAAAAACTAGCGAGCGACAAACTAAACGCCATTTTAGTACTAAATTTTAACACTAAAATTTAGTTTATTCCGTTTCCGGGTGGGTGTCTAAGGACTGGGTAATCGCATTCGGACCTGCCAGTGGCTCTGAAACATTAGCTATTCGCTAAATTTCTATATTAATGCTTAATAACTCTTAGCAAACAAGCGTTGCTGTCTAAATATATGAGACCGAGACACTAAAACTTTATCTACACATGGGAGTATTCTATTCTAAAATTCCACCGTATAGTTTCGAGTTGTCATTCAGTATTTTGTATATATTTTGTGTACATATATGCATATATACATACGTATATATAGATATATACATAATTATACAAATAGACATACATATGTAGATATATATTTATTTGTTATTTATTCACGTTTATATGCACATAAAGATATATTTTTGTATATTTATGTGTATAATATAAATTTTACTTTATTTGTATATTTATTTATTTTTTATTTACTCATTTATTTATTTATTCATTTATTTATTTATATATTTATTATTTATTTCTTTATTTATTTATTTATTTATATATACGTAAATAAATTAGTATATACGCTTAATACAAACGGACGTTGAAATCAATACGGAACTAAAATAAAATGAAAAAATGTAGTCATTTTGAACCGTTTAATAGAATAGTTAGTACACAGTTCCTTATTTTCTCGCATGTTGAATAAGCAGTTTACTTA